>LPNX010855579.1:492209-606140 GCA_001517045.1 Pseudotsuga menziesii
GGATTGTTGGAGACATTTACCACCATACACACTCATTTTGGTCAATTTGGCCTAGTTAAACCACTATCTTAAGTTTTATTCACTTAATTGACATCAGAGGAGCACTAGGTGACATCAACAAGATCACACCCATGCCTACCTTCAGTCAAGGAGGCTAACTTAGCCTTCTCCTACATTTGGGGAGGCTAACTGGAGCACTCTAGAGGTGATCTGACTGTCATTAATGCCCCATATTGCTAAATGATCGTTACAATTAGTTAAACAGAGCAGTGAAGGCCCCTTCCTTCATTAAATTGATTATTTATTGATTATTTAATGAACTGGAATCAACAGGGGCGCCTCCAACCACTTCTGATGGTTAGTTAGACTTCATTTAACCTCATCGGGGTTCATTGGAGTCATTGATGTTCTACCACTTGTTGGTTGGCTTGCAGTGACATGTGTCTAAGCTACCTTCAGTTAGACTCAGTCATTTATTACACTCTGACTTTAGTTAGGGCTTAGTTGAGTCAATTAGGGTTTTGATTAGTGGTTAACTTGAGTGTTGACTGTGGCTTACATTTAGTTAAGCTAGACTCACTCATTTAATTTGAATGATCTCCTTAGGAATTCGAATTGCTTTGTTATTCATGCTTGCAACATGATCATTGTATTGTATCGTCATTCTTTCATTTGATTATACAGAGTGGCTACTCATTTTGTAGCACAATTACACCATTTTCATGCCTTATTATTATTAATATCTTATGAGACTGTGTCTTGGTCCCTAGATTACTATGACAGATTAATATGCTATCGGAGCTCACGGTGGGACGAAGCTCAGATCTCTAAAAAACAAGGTTTTTGACAAATCTTGCATGAAAATTGAGCAATAGCTAAAAAATCTAGCACTGCACCAGAAGCCAAGGCTTACCACTTAATACCCCAAGTAAGGAACTTGTTGATCAATCTTGCTTGACTGACTATGCTGGGTGTGATGAAAGCCTAAAATGTGCAGGCTGTCTGACCTTACATTGCCCTTTTTGTTGCGATTTTTTTGAAAGCATTCGCTCTAGAAAATTCAGATGGCTTCTTTCGTAGATCTTTTGAATCCATTCAATTTCCACTCATGGAAAGGAGATATGGAGATCTAGCTACATGCCAGAGGACTCTATAGGGTCACTATGGACATTGAAGAAGAGCCTACTTCTGTGACAGACAAAGCTAGATTCTTGAACAAGAAGGATGAAGCATTCAGATTCTTGTGCCTCTATGTTTCCCAAGATCTTCTTTTCCATATTTCAGGATTGAAGACTCCAAAGGAAATTTGGGACAAATTGGAAACCCTGTATGGAAAGTAGGATGATTTGAGAGTTTACCAACTTGAAAATTAATTGATTTCTCTCCAGCCTTCCAATTTTGAGACCTTGAATGACTTTTTCACAAAGTTCAAGCACATTGTCTTACTGTTGAAGAAATGCAAAGTGGAGAAGGAGGATGATCAGCTCATCCTCACCATGCTCTCCAAAATTGGAGCTGATTGTTTAGTTTTTGTCTCTACATTCCATGCGGGGAAGCTCACAACCCCTGGATGGAAGATGCCTATACTCAATGCCTTCATTGAATCCCTAACAAGTGAACATGATAAGCTTGTCTAGATGGGGATCATCAGATCCTCCCATGATCAAGCCCTCCAGGTATCAGGGCCCAAAGATCTAAAGGGTAAAGGAAAGCATCAGAAGAACCCAAAAACTAAATTCAAAGCTCCTAAGCCTAAAGTTGAAAACTAGCAGCATGATGAATCTTCTAGCTCAAAGAAGAACAAAGGAAAAGGGCATCATGGAAAGGAAAAATTCAAGTGTTCATATTGCTGGAAAGGCTTCCACCTTGAACATGCCTGCATGAAGAAGAAGCTTCATGAATCTACCTCTCTCCTTGAGAGAAATCACATCAATATTCTGGAAATATTTTGGACGAGAGATCAACAAGATCGGGAACCACAGCATGAAAGAGGTCATGCCCTCATGGCAAGCACTTCAAATTGCAAAGCACTCTTGATTGATTCTGGAGCTTCGAACGACATGATGGATGAAAGAGACTCCTTCTCATCCTTGGAGACCGGAAAATCCATCCCCATTCACATGGGAGATGACTCCACCATCATTTCACAAGGACAAGGTATGATTGATCTTGAGAATGGCTATTTTTCAAATGTTTTGTATGTACCATCTCTGGAATCAAATCTCCTTAGTGTCTATCAGATGACACATACATGAGTGCCTAAGAGAGTATCTTTCAGCCCGAATGATGTTGAGATAATGGAGCTTACATCCGCGAAACTTGTTGCTAAATGCCTTGCAAACCATCTTGTAAAATCCTATGAGTTTTCCCACTTTGTGGTGGATGCAAAGCCCACCACACTGCTAACTCATCGAAATGAAGTTAGTAGGTTGTGGCATGAGAGGTTTGGCCATATCTATTTCAAATATTTGCAGCAATTATAGAAAAAATACATGGTTGAAAGCCTCTCGATCATCAAGGAAACCACTGGAATTTGCAAGGGCTATGTGGTTGGAAAACACCATGAGCACAAGTTCGATCGGGGGAAGGCAAACCAATCTACATGCATCTTGGGGATGATACATTTTGATATCAACGGTCCAATGCAAATCACATCCATGAATGGATCAAGGTATCTTCTAACTTTTATTGATTATTTTTCAAGGTACACATGGGTCTTCTTTCTCAAAAAGAAGTCTGAAGTATGTGAAAAATTCACTGAACTGAAGGCCTTGATCGAGAATGCCTCTGGGATTAAGATCAAGATATTGAGATCTGATAATGGTGGGGACTATGTCAGAAATGAGTTACTTCACATATGCTCCCAAAGTGGTATTCAGTTCCAAAATTCAATTCCCTACACTCCCCAGAAGAACGGTGTAACAGAAAGGAAGAATCGATCTCTCAAGGAGATGACCACCTGTATGTTGGAATCAAAGAAGTTGGATGCAAATTTTTGGGCTGAAGCCATGCATGCTGCAGAATAAATTCAAAACAGAGCGCCACACTCATATATGAAATGGAAAACCCCTTTTGAGGCATACTTCAGACACAAGACGGATGTGTCGAACCTGCGGGTGTTTGGGTCCACTGCATAGACCTGGATTCCACTTGATAAAAGGAGGGTTTTGCAACCGCAAAGCATAGAATGCCTATTTATTGGGTATCCTGATGAATCAAAAGGTTTCAATATGCTGGATATAAAAAGAAAACATATCATCATCAAAAGGAGAGTGAAGTTCGATGAGCCTCTACAGGAGGTGGAACTAGTGAAGGAGAAAACTGCTGAATTTCCTTTCTATTCTAATGAATATTTGGATGATGAAATTGGGGGTGATGACCCTGATTTGGATCCTATGATTTCTAATATCAGTGTACAGAAAAAATCAGATGCTGAATCATAACCTGAAGTACAAAATCATCTTCTCACATGGGCCCGACAGACACTCTCCCTCGCAGGAGATAACATTGGAAATCCAGATGATCCAAGGAGAACCCGGTCTGATTTCCAAAGAGCAGGTATTGCAATCTCTTGTCCTAATAATTTGCTGTCCAAAAATTGTTATTTGATGATTATTTCAGACCCAAAATCCTACTACCATGCTCGGAAGGATCCGAGATGGCAAGTTTCCATGGATGAAGAGATGAATTCTCTTCAGAAAAACACTAATTGGGAGCTATTTTTTCTTCCTTCGGGAAGGAAATTGGTTCAATGCAAGTGGGTGATTCGGACCAAGTTTGCTGCTGATGGAAGAACCTGCAAATATAATGCAATTCTGGTGGCAAAATGTTTCTCTCAGGTCCAAGGTGTGGACTACCATGATACTTTTGCACCGGTTGCAAAAATGGACTGTATCCGCCTTGTTTTGGCAATTTCAGAATCTAAGCACTGGGAAGGGAATGATATGGATGTTAATTAATCCTTTATACATGGATATATTCATAAGGATATATACATGAAGCATCCTGAGGGCTACATCTCTGATCGATCTTTGGTTTGCAAGCTAAAGAAGTCACTATACGGGTTAAAACAGGCCCCAAGAGAGTGGTATTCCAAGATGGATGCCTTCCTTCTCTCGCAAAACTTCTAAAGGTGTATTTGATGATTTATTGATCACAGGTAGCATAGTCGCTTCTATTTCATCCATCAAAACTGCTCTCCATAATGCATTTCAAATGAGCGATTTGGGGCTCTTAAAACAATTTTTGGGGCTCGAAATTGAGCAAAATTCTGATGGGATAATGGTCACTCAGTACAAATACATATCATACCTATTATTCAAGTTTAACATGGCTGAATGTAGGAATACATCATTCCCTTTCCTTTCAGGTATTATCCTTAAAGAAGGAAAAAGTACAACTCCCATGGACTGCACTATTTATCAACAGCTGATTGGTAGCTTGTTGTACTTGACACATTCTCGGCCTGATATCTGTTATGCCGTGAATTCTGTATCAAGATACATGCATCAGCCCCACGATATTCATTGGAAGGAAGCCAAGAGGATCCTTCAGTATATTAAGGGAACCGGGACCTACGACATTCACTATGCTGCAGACTCCGAGCTAGAGCTGGTTGGATACACAGATGCCATAGCATTATCTTTAGCAGAGGCCCAGTATCGAGGAGTGGTGAATGCTTGCATCTAAGCAGTTTGGTTGCAAGGAATTCTTTCATAGTTTGATCTTGGTAGTGATTTGTACACTGTTCTCTTTTGTGACAATCAAGGTGCTATTAAGATATCCACAAATCCAGTTACCGGGAAGAGGACCAAGCATGTAGAGATACACATGCACTATATTAGGGAGCTAGTGCATGACAGGACCATCATTCTACAATACTACCCGACTGATGAGCAGATTGCAGACATCTTCACCAAGAAATTTTCAAAAAATAAGTTCACTTACCTCCGTTCACTGTTGGGGGTGAGTCCATCAGGGTGATTAGACTACTTTCAGTGTTTAGCTTGAAGGGGGTTTTTTCCCACTAGGTTTTCCCTCTTTTCCTCACTTAGTTTGTTTTTTAGCATTGCTTCAGTTTCAGTATTGTACAGGGTGACCTATGGCCTTAGCTGCTGGGGACCTCACATTTTTATGCATTTAATGTTTTCTACTCCTCCTAAGTATAGATTAAGGGGGGGTGTTGGAGACATTTACCACCACAAACACTCATTTTGGTCAATTTTACCTAGTTAAACCACTATCCTAAGTTTTATTGACTTAATTAACATCAGAGGAGCACTAGATGACATCAGTAAGATCACACCCATGCCTACCTTCAGTCAAGGAGGCTAACTTAGCCTTCTCCTACATTTGGGGAGGCTAACTGGAGCAGTCCAGGGGTGATCTCAGTGTCATTAATGCACCATATTGCTAAATGATGGTTACAATCTATTAAACAAAGTATTGAATGCACCTTCCCTCATTAAATTGATTATTTAATGAACTGGAGTCAACAGGGGCACCTCCAACCACTTCTGATGGTCAGTTACACTTTAGTTAACCTCATCGGGTTTCAATGGAGTCATTCATGCGCTACCACTTGTTGCTTGGCTTGCAGTGACATGTGTTTGAGCTAATTTTAGTTAGACTCAGTCATTTATTGCACTCCAACTTCAGTTAGGGCTCAGTTGAGTCAATTAGGTTTTTGATCAGTGGTTAACTTGAGTGTTGACTGTGGCTTACATTCAGTTAAGATAGACTCATTCATTCAATTTGAGTGGCCTCCTTGGGAATTCGAATTGCTTTGCCATTCATGCTTGCAGCATGATCATTGTATTGTATCATCATTCTTTCATTTGATTATACAGAGTGACTACTCATTTTGTAGCACAATTACACCATTTTCATGCCTTATTGTTATTAATCTCTTATGAGACTGTGTCTTGGTCCCTAGATTACTGTGACAGATTAATAGGGATAGGGGAATATGATGGAGAGAGAGACAGAGGGAGGGAGAAAGGGTGAGAGAGTGATAAAGGTAGAGATAAATAAATAGAGATATATTGGAAGAGAGTAGGGATAGAGAGGAGGGATATAGAGTGAGTGAGTGAAGGAGGGTGAGAGTTAGAGTGAGGGAGAGAAAGGTGTAGAGAGAGGCTAATAGAGCAGGGGAAAAGAGACCTTAGAAGATAGAGAGAGAGAGAGGGGGGGGGGTGGAGGAGAGAGGACAATGATATATAAAGATATATGGAGAGAGAGATAGGTGTAGAGTGAGAGGGAGAGAGAATGAGGAGTTGAAAGAAATATAGGGGGGAGGCGATAGGTAAATATGAAGGAGGATATAAAGGGATAAAAGGGGTGGGAGAGAGGGATGGAAAAAGAGAGAGAGAGAGAGAGAGAGAGAGGTGGATATTTATAGGAAGAGAGAGAGCATGAGAGAGTGGTTTTGGTATGGAGAGTCAGAAAGGGAGAGCATGGATAGTGAAATATATTAGGTTTAAATTTTAGAGGTGGAATGGGAGAATATATAGAGAGAGAGAGATGATGAAAGGGAGAGAGAATGAGATATAGTGATGGTTGTAGAGAGAGTCAAAGAGGGAGTGAGAGTGAGAGGCTAGGAGAAATAATAGGGAGATATAGAGAGATGTGGAGAGTGAGCGGGTGATAGTTATGGAGGTAGAGATAAAAAAATATGGTGGGAGAGATAATGGAAGAGATGAAGGGAGAGAGAGATGGGGGGGGAGGTAGAGGTAAAGAGGGGCGATAGTGGGAGATAAAAGGTTTAGAGAGAGAGAGGGAGAGAGTGGGAGGGAGAGAGTGATTGAGTTATATATAAACAAAGAGGGTGGGAGAGATAGTGGAAGAGATGAAGGGAGTGAGAGAGAGGGTGTGGGGTAGAGGTAAAGAGGGGAGATAGTGGGAGATATAAGGTTTATAGAGAGGTGGAGAAAGGGAGAGAGAGAGTAATGGAGGTATATAGAAACAAATAGGAACGATAAATAATGAAAGAGAGAAATGGAGAGAGAGAGAGAGAGAGAGGGAGAAAAAATAAATGAGGGAGAGGATCGTGTAGAGAAAGGGTGATAGAGGAGGGGGAAGGTGGGAGGGTAATATGGTTAGAGAGGGGGGGGGAGATAGAGGAATATGGAGAGAGAGGAAATTGGGCCCTAAGTCTTAGAGAAAGTATCTATGAATATAGGGTAAATAAAGATGAATTGATCTACCACAGAATACCTCTTGAGGGTATCCCTGTACTGTGAGTGGTTATATGGGTGCCATTATTAGGTTTTTAACACTAAAAATGGGACTTTGTTTCCTTGACATGGTCATGTAAGGAAACACAATATTTAGTTCCCTAAAATATTGTTATAGTCACCTAGGATCCAAATCAATGCATCGAACCACCACACAAGACCTTCTTGGGATATTATTTACCTTTATTGGAAATATCAATGAAATTACAAGGATTTCAATAATAGGTATGGATATCGAGGTTGTTAAAATGGTCTAGGGAGGAATATTAGTCCTTAACCCCTAAAGGAATATTTTAGGAATCAAGGACTAATAAAAATACCTTAAAGCACCACACCTGACCTCCCAAGGTTATCCTTAGCCTTTGAGTATCGATATAAATGGAATTATGAAATTATTGAGAACGTGTATGAGTATTGGGTTATTTGACATTATTGGGGGAGGAATCCTAAGAGTCATACCATAAAGGAATATTTAGAAAATATATACCTTTGAATGATGACTTAAGATACAACATAGCATCTCCCAAGGGTATCCTTGTCTTCCAACTAGGGATATGAGGCATTAGGATATTATGCACAATAGGGGATTTTAAATGGTTATGGATGTCCTTTATTATAGAAATTATGATTAAATTCCATAATTATGTGAGGAAAATTCCTTGATGAAATATTATAAGAATCCATGGTCATGAAGAATGCCTCAAACTACCACAGAGGACCCATCAAGACTATTTTTTCCCTTGAGTATAGAAATAAGTGCCATTAGGAGTTGTTGGATATTAGATATGAGCCTCTAGGAATTAAGCATGGTATATAGTTAAATGAGTCCAAACATAAGACATATCCACTAGAGGAATATTATAAGCATATAAGTTCAATTGACCCAATCCACCACACATTACCTCTCAAGTATATACTCAACTCCTTTGAGTGAGGATATTGACAATATTATGATGTATTGAGCATTATATATAGGTCTTTAATCCCTAAATTAATATTATTGGAATATAATACCAAGAATGAATCCTTGACCTAAAACACGTGAACTATGTATTGGTAGTGAGACCTAGACTAAGCCTAACTTATGAAACTTGGGCATTAGGTCTAAGAGATAACTTATAAATAGTAAGGTACATGAACAAGGCCTTGATATACTAAACATTCCCTCTTCATGAGATATTTATATTTTGAGTGATGTGACCATGTCCCCTCAATTTGACAATTAAAAGTGTTGACGATGTTGAAACTCCTAGGGGTTCAAATTAACATTAATTATTCTTCCTAGGGAATTTTTTTGAATAATTTTTATTGAGGCATGTATTTAATTTGTATTCTTCATTATTATTGATTGTGAAAATTAATGAGGTGGAAATAAGCTTTCCATGTCAGGGGGGCGCATTGGGAAAGTCAACTTGCCAAGGTAGAAAGGAGGAAACTCTATGACAAAAGCAGTTAGAGAGGAAAAGGGGAAAGTGCCTAAAAGCATTAGAAAAGCATCCAGAGACAAAAGAAGGAAAGTTTTGCAAAGGAGGGCATAGTTTCCTCTTGGAGAACTCAGAAAATATGTAAGGAAAAAATCAAGAAAGTTTTGGGAAAGCAGAGCATAGTTTCCTTATGGAGACTTAGTTTCAGAAGAAAGAAAAAGAAAAAAGTTTTCATAAACAAAAGCAACAACTATTTGAATAAGGAGGGCACATTTACTAAATCAGAGGGATGAGTTGGACATGGAAACATTTCCACATGGTCCTACACTAGCCAAATTTCCTAAGGAGGGTGCATATGTGGCTATGGTTAGGGCTTCTAGGTGGTTGACTTGCTCTCACAGGTCACCTTTTCCCTCCACTTGCTAAACAAGTCACCCATGATTCTATTAAAGGAAAAATACACCCCATTGAGTCAGTTTGGTTAATTTTTATTGATCTATGCTTGAGTGATAATACCTTTTTGAGTGATGAGCCTCAGACACTTGGGAGATGAGCCCCAAACCCTCCCTTCCCCACTCCTTTAGTCCTATTCTCTTCTATTTGCAGGTATGGAGCATTGGAGGCTCAATTGTTGAATTATTATCAGAAATATTTTGCAGCCTCTATCATGTTCACTTAGAGCTCCAATGAATCCCATGCTTCACCTACGCTATCAACCCTTTTTTGGTCATGTTCTGGGCCTCCTTTCCACCATTTTTGGAGTCTCCTCATGTAATGGTCAGTATATCATATCATTTATGATGTATAAAATCATATAAGTGTGTGATTTATATTCATCAGGTCTAAATAACTCTGTCCCTGAAATTTTACCTTCTCACACGTAAAAGTCTTGTTTTATCATTGTAATGGGGGAAATTGATGAAACTGAGTGCAATAAGGAATAAGAAAGGTTTTGGGAAAGATTTGAGGTATTTTATACATTAATTTAATTTTCATTAATATATTTTATACTTAATATATAGTACATAATTCAATCTACTACGAATTATCTGCTTTATTTGTACCCTACCTAGAATGCTAGTTTTAAATGACTAGTTTTTCCATTTCTGCTATAAACCAAGTTCTGTCCACTCAAATCCAGCTCTGTAAGTTCCTGTGGGTCACTGAAATACACACCTTCCCATACATAACTCAATATTATTTTTTAGTTTGGTATGTACTATATTTTGGTATCCTCCATTGTGCAGGGTCTCACTAGGCCAAAATTTCCCGAAATTGCCAATTCTTCCCTAAATCCTTCAGAAAAATCCAGATCTATAAGAAAATCTTCCAAAACTTATTTTATTCTATATGAAGTCCTGATTAACACTATTCACTTTTTCCCAAGCTCCTGGTGGGAATAACGAAAGGAATTTCCCTAGTTGCACAGTTGGGTGACTTAGAAGCATGGGAGTAGGTTTTCGCATAGCAGAATCTGAAACTTGAATGGTCCCCAATCTAAAATGTTTCAAGGGAAAGGAATTAAATGTTCTGAACTCACTCTTTTTTTTATTCCTGTGGAAATTGAACCCAAGATATAGAACAATTACACTCACAAAATTTCTAATCAAACATGCAAAATTAACATCAAAGGAGACTGAAATTGGAGCATAACACTAATATGTATTGAATAAGTGTACAACAGCCAAACTTGTGAAGTAATAGGCTGCTGAAATATATAATTACATGAGATATTAAAATTCATAAGGATGCCATTCGAAAAGGTCAAAAAGTAGGCTTACTAAATCTAGTCAAATCCCTCATAGGTGCATAAAGTAGTTTCCAAATCCATGAAGATGCTCACGAATTGGATAATTCAAGTAGAAAAGATAATGAGGGATGGAAATAAAAATCATAAATTCTTTTATTAGGAGAAAAAGAGGGAGGATGATGTGGGAAAAAAACAAGTCAACTACACCTAGTCTAGCTTTTGCTATTGCCTTAATTCTCAAGAAAACATGCAGCTTTTCAGAAAAAGAAGATATGTGCTTTGGAGGATCTAGAATAAATCAGACATGATAAATATGGTTTCTAGGAGGTTTCCCAAGCACTCCATGACTCAGTTTTAGCAAGTTTTGACTTCTAGGACATGTAGAAGGCAATTACTAGCATAGAGTGGAATCTAGGAGACTAGGTAGAAAGACAAAAATGATTTAATTAATGTCTAAGGTAAGTAACTATGGGTTGATTATTCTAACAACCCCACTTAATCCTGACTTTATGAGTAAATATCAGAAAACTATAGGGCCTAGAAACAAGGCTTAGTCACCCTTTACATACTTCTTGTCCATACAACCAAGGAAATAGGCAAAAACCCCGTGGGAAAATACTCCCTTAAAAATGGATAGGAAAACAAAATTTGGAAATATTATCATCAATAATGCTTCATAGAATGATCATCAATCCCCAACAGTGATTTGAGATTGCTGAATGTCTTCTCACAAAAAAACTTTGGCGAAGATGTCTGCTAGTTGTTCTGAAGATGCACAGAAGAGTAGATGAATATTACCATCATGCACAAGCTGTTTGATGTAGTGCATATGGATCTCAATGTGTTTGGTTCACTGTCTCTGAACTGGATCATTGCAAATTCAAATGGTGCTTTGATTATCACAATAGACAATAGTTGAAAACTTTGATTCGAAGCCACATTCTCTAAGTATTCCCTACAACCACAAACATTGAGTTGTTGCATTTACAACTCCTCTATACTCTACTTTTGTAGATGAGAGTGCTATGGCACTCTGCTTCTTGATTGACCAGCTGATTGCTCCTTCTGCAAGAAATAACACATATCCTAATGTTCAATTTCAATATTTTTTGTCACCTTCCCAATCACTATCAGTACACCCAATCAAATCAAGATCAGATTTTGCTTTGTAGAAGATCCCATGAGTTCTTGTTCCTTGAACAAAGTTAAAGATCCTTTTGGATACCCTCCAATGGATATCATGAGCCCAATCCATGTATCTTGAATCCATAATAATTGCATAATATATATCAGGTCGATTGTGTGTAAGATAAAGCAAAAACCCAATCAACTGCCTATACAGTGTATTATTTACCATAGGAGAAGAACCTGCTTCTTCAAGCTTAACTCCTGAAAGGAAGGGAGTCTTGCTTGGCTTGCAATATTTCATGTTGAACTTGTTCAAAAAATCTAAGTCATACTTGGACTGATTTAATTTGATTCCATGTTGGGATTTAGCAATTTTGAGACCCAATAATTGGCTCAACAATCCAAAATCTGTCATAGAAAATGCATGGTTCATTGCATCCTTCAAGGAGGCAATCTCTTTCTTTGAAATTCCTGTAATAAAAAGGTCATCCACACACAAGAAAATCATAAAATAACCATGAATCAGATTCAAATAAACATTACAATCAGACTTGCATCGAACAAAACTCAATGACAGTAGAAAGCCATCAATCTTGGCATACCAAGCCCTGGGGGCTTGCTTGAGCCCATACAATGATTTATTTAACCTGCACACTAAATATGTATTAGAAACAAACCCTTCAAGTTGCTGCATGTAAATATATTCAGTGATATTTACATTTAGGAAAGCACACTTGACATCCATCTGATTTACCTCCCACTACTTCGAAGCTGCAATGGCCAAAGCTATCCTGATGGAGTCCATCTTTTCCACTGGTGCAAAGGTTTAATTGTATTCAACAACATGTACTTGTGAGTAGTCATTAACTACAAATAATGCATTATATTTCAAAGTTTAACCATCAGCAGAAAACTTAGTCTTGAAAACCCACTTACATTGAACTAGCTTCCTCCCTGGGGGAAGATCAACCAGTTCCCAAGTGTTGTTCTTCTGGAGCAAGGTGAATTATTCTTTCATGGCTGTTTTCCATGTTGGATAATGTGATGCATCTTAATATTTCTATGGATATGATTCAACTATCATATATAAATTCTCAGCAAATAAAGGATCTTTCATACAAAGGGCACTCTCAAACTAAGATCTAGTCCTCCTAGTGTCACTAGGATTTCCAGCTAGTTCCCCAGCTGCATGAATGGTCTTTTATAACCATTTTAGTATTGTATAAATATCAAGATATGAAATAAAATAGTTATTATCAGACATATCATAATCAGCAAACTCATTAGTCTCTCCACTTACAATCAATGGATCTAGTGGTCAAGAAGACTCTCCAACTTCAACTGCTACTAAAGGCTCTTCTTGGAACTGAACACTTATTTAAATGAAATATTTGTTAGTGCTCAAGTTGATCATATTTTACCCTTTTGAATATTCATAATACCCAAAAAATAGGCACTCTTGGCTTTGGGGCTGCAAATCCTTTCTCTTTTCAGTTGGAATTCTAGCCCAAGCCTTTGAGCCAAAAATCCTGAAATGGGTCACATCTGCCTTGTGCCCAATCCAAGCTTAAAAAGGAGTAATACCATCAATATTATTATGAGGCTCCATATTTTGTATGTAGGATTCCTATTTTATAGCCTCATCCCAAAAATTTGGTGGCAAATTCTTAGCCTCCATCATGCAGGTTTCCATCTCCTTCATGGACCTGTTCTTTCCCTCAGCAACACCATTTTGCTGTGGTGTGTAAGGGATCGAATGCTGGATCTGAATACTTGCATCTTTACAATACTAAATGAAATCAGAATTGACATACTCACCACCATTGTCAAATCTGAGGATCTTGAGTTTCCTACCAGACTGGTTTTTAACCAAGGCTTTAAAGACTTTGAAGAGGTCAAAAACTCTAGACTTATGCTTTAGGAAGTAAACCCAACAATACATGGAAAATTCATATATGAAGGTCAGTGCATATTTGGATTGAATCATGGACATATGAGGAAATGGACCAGAAATGTCACTGTGGATCAACTCAATAGGTGCAGAGATTCTCTCATGACTAGCTCTCTCAAATTTGTGCTCTGGGTGTTTTCCTAGGATACAACCTTGACAGACTCCCTTGGAAAACTTGATCTTTGGTAACCCTATGACCATATCTTTTTCACTCAAATCAGAAAGATACTTGTAGTTAATATGGCCAAATATTTCAAGCCAAATCTTGCTTGCCTCATTAGCATGAATCAGAAGAGCAGAGGGGTTTGAGTAGGGTAGAAAATGGGAAAACATGTATACCTTCGAAGTGTGATCAACAACACCTTTTGCTATGACTTTACCATTCGAAATATCAGTTATTTAAACATCATCAAGGGAGAAGATGACCTTCTTTGGAGACCTAGTGTGAGTCATCTGATACACTGACAAGAGATTAGAGGCAAGACCTGGAACATACAACACATTATTGAACTTACCATGGTCAAGATCAATCCTTCCTTTCCCCAAACTGTCAATGAGAGAGTCATATCCCAAAGCTATTGGTGGACCTTTCGACATGTCAAGAGAGGAGAATTCCTCTTTTGTCGAAACCATATATTTAGAAGCTCCAGAGTCTATGATGAAGCTAGGTGAGATTGATTTTCCAGCAACCAAGGCATGTACTCTCTCTCTATCCTCTGAATTTGATCCTCCTTCCCTCTTCTCCGAGCAATCAGAAAGGGAGATGTTATTATTCTCCAAGAGTTGGGTCAACATGTAAATTTGCTTCTTCATACAAGAGCTCTTAGGATGATAGCCCTTACTACAGTATGCACACTTGCTCATTTCTCCTTTGTTCTTCTTCTTCTGGAAGTTCTTCTTGGAACCTTGGGGCTCCTATTGAGATTTTTTCTTGTCTCTCTTTTGCTTAGGTGGCTTTTTAGATTTTTTATTTATTTTTGAATCCACCCTTGAATCTCCAGCAACCAAATCTTGGTCTTTGGAAGGTTTGATGGTGCCCATCATCACCAACTTATCTTGTTCTTGTGTGAGGGATTCCATGAACTCTACAAGCTTAGGGATCTTCTAGGCTCGAGCTGTCAACTTGGTGGCATGGATGGTCAAAACACACACTGAATAGTTAGAGCAAAGCTTTGATAGTATGGCCAAAAATAGTTTATCTTCCTTCTTTTTGATCCCACACTGTTTTAACTGCAAAACAAGGGCTTTAAACTTGGAAAAATAAAGGTGCAAGGATTCGAAGCTACTGAGACTCAAGGAGATCATCTCATTCTCAATTTGATGTCCTCTCATATCACCTGTATTACCAAAAATATCTACAATATTCTCCCACACTTCATTCGATGATGTTGATCCATCAAGATGGAAGAGGAGGTCTCTTGAAATGCTTAGACACAAAAGACAATAGGCCTCATCCCTCCTATTGTGCCATTTGATTTTCTCTGCAGTTGCATTGGGTTCTGCCTCATTTTCCATAGTAACCCTATAGAGACCTTTCTCTCTCAAAAATATATCCATTTCGGATATCCACTCAAATAAATTGAATGGAGTCAAGATGATCTTCTGAGATTGGTCCATAGCTCAGAAACTGTGCCCTTCAGTCAGCAGAAAATGCTCCCAGTCAAGATGTCAAACCTGCAATAGAAATATGGAAGGAGAGAAATAAATATACAAATGCTTTGATACCATGTGGAAATTGAAACCAAGAGATAGAACAATTACACTCACAAAATTGCTAATCAAAGATTGAAAATTAACATCAAAGGAGACTGAAGTTTGAGCATAACACTAATCTGTAATGAATAAATGTACAATAGACAAACTTGTGAAGTAATATGCTGCTGCAATATATAATTACATGATATATTTGATTGCATAGGGGTGCCATTTGAACAGGTCAAAAAGTAGGCTTACTAAATCTAGTCAAATCCCCCATAGGTGAATAAAGCAGTTTCCAAATCCACCAAGATGCTCACAAATTGGATAAGTCAAGTAGGAAATATAATGAGGGATGGAAAGAAAACTCATACATGATTTTATTAGGATAAAAGGAGAGAGGATGATGTGGGAAAAAAACAAGTCAACTACACCTAGTCTACCGTTTCCTTTTGCCTTAATTCTCAATAAAATAGGAAGCTTTTCAGAAAACGTAGATATGCACTTTGGAGGATCTTGAATAAAGAGGACATGCTAAATATGGTTTCTAGGAGGTTTCTCAAGTGCTCCATGACTTAGTTTTAGCAAGTGTTGACTTCTAGGACATGTAGAAGGCAACTAGCATAGAGTGGAATCTAGGAGAATAGGTAATAAGACAAAAATGATTTAATTAATATATAAGGTAAGTAACTATGGGTTGATTATTCTAACACTTCCCATTTCCTACTCCCTTTTCTGCAAATTTTCCCAGCAATAAACCTTTATTTACCTAGTATGAATGTGCTCTGACCGTATTAAAATCAAATATCTGAAATTTAATTTATTTTTTAGAATTAGTTAGTGTTCAGGTCTACATACTAGACTTGGGAAATTACAGTGGTATCATAGCATGGTCCTCCATACATGCTCTTGATATCCAACAATGGGTCCAAAATACAATTCCGATACCAAAATAAAGATCCCTCAAGAGGCGAAAGTAGAATCTGTGGATGTAAGATTCCATGAAGAAATGGATGAGAAAGATGAATTCAATAAATTTGTTAAGAACATGCTGAAATTTCTGAAATAAATTTCAACTAACATCATACAGTCTATTTAATAGAGCAGATAATTACTAGCTAAATAGTTGGGAATGAAAGATGGAGAAGGGAGCAACATTGATTCCCAATGTGAAGAAATAGAGGTCATGGGTGGATCTATTTTCTCCAAGAATGGGCCTAAGAATAGGCTTCTAAGTATAGATATGAACATAAGTTGCATCCCTGACCTATTATTCCTAAATTTGTAGAAACCCCAAAGGAAGACCATGAAGCATAGGATGAAACTATTGCTACACGAGAGGAGAAATTTTATGTGTATCATTCATTGAGTGAAGAATGAAGAAGGGATCTTCCATTCAAAGATATCTGTGAGACTCAATTTAGGGGGTAGCCAAGAGGAGCTACAAGGAAGCCATATCATAATTATGAATTAAATAATGCCATTGGGAAAATCACTTTTCCATATTTTGATGGTACTTCCAATTGCTTAGTGGGCTCTTGGATTCAGAAAATGGATATATATTTTCAGTTGAATCCTATTGTTGAAAGAGATGCCATCAAGTTGGAATCCCTACATCTTGATGGGGAGGAAATTGACTGGAGGTTTCATGGCATGAAAACATTAGGCCGTGATCAAGTAGTCACCTATGAGGAATTCACTAGAAAATTAACAGAAAGATTTGACCGGAGAGATCATGATATCTCTTTCCTAGATTTGGAACACATAAGACAAGTTGGAATTCCATAAGAATACATCTCAGAGTTCCAAAAGGTGGTTGTAATGGTCAGTTACATATCAGAATCAACGATGATATTTTTTTTTTACAAAAGGACCGGTTGAACCATTAAAGGGGTTGGTGAAGGCTTACAGACCCACCACTTTGCAGGAGGCAATGAGCATGACTAGAGACCTGCAGGATGTAATTCTGAGGACCAACTATCGTCCTACACCTCCTATGCCTCATAAATTTCAGAATCAAAGACCTCCTGTGAAAAAATTTCCTACCCCTGGAAAGAGAGATTACTCTTATAAGGACAAGGATGAATTGAGGAGGAAGAAGCTGTTTTTTTTCTACCAAGAACCATTGGCTCTAAGTCACAAATGTGTGAAGGTATAAGCACACTATATTGAAGTATTTTCTGAAAGTGATGAAGACGTGGTAGAATAAGTGGAGATGGCTAATGGGGAGTGTAAAATAGTTGAAGAAGAGTGTTAGAATAATCAACCCATAGTTACCTACCTTAGACATTAAATTAATCATTTTTGTCTTATTTTCCTAGTTTCATGTGTCCCACCTTATGCAAGTTGTCATTTGCCTATCCATAGTGGTCAAACTTGCCTATTTTGACTCATGTAGCACATGGAAAACCTCAAGGAATCAATTTTTCTTTATTCCTGGTCTCCTAGGTGCCCTTCTGCTTTTTCTGCTTTATTGCCTGCTTTTTCAGTGTTTTAAGGCAAATGGAAAAGCTTGACTAGGTGAGGTTGACTAATTTTTTGTCCTACACATCCTCCACTCTTTTCTCCTTGGAAAAGCATGTATGAGTTTTCATTCCATCACTCTTTATCTTTCCTAAGTGCTTTTTCCAATTCGTGAGCTCCATGACTGATTTGGAAACTACATTATCCACCTATGGGGGAATTGCTTAATTTTAGTAAGCCTGCTTTTGACTAGATTCGAATTGCCTTCTCATGCATTCGAATCTCCTATGTAATTATTTAATGTGGCAACCTATTATGTTATAGGTTTGTCTATTGTAGACTGATTTAATACATTTTAGTGTTCAGCTCCATTTTTAGTCTCTTTTGTGAGTGATTTTGCATGTTCAATTGATAATTGCTGTGAGTAAAATTAATCTATCACTGGGTTCAATTTCCACATGGTATCAGAGAAATTGTAGATCAATTTCTCTCCTTCAAAATTGTTTTGCAGGTTCGACATCAGTGACTGGGAGCCTTCTACTGACAGCTGGGACAATTTATAAGCTATGGATCAATCTCAGAAGACCATCTTGACTCCCTTCAACTTATTTGAATTTAAAGAAAATATGGAGATACTGTTGAGAGAAAAAGGCCTCTACAGGGTGACTATGGCAATAGAAGAAGATCCCAATGCAGCTGCAAAGAAGATAAAATGGCACAATAGGAGGGATGAGGCCTATGGTCTCCTGTGTCTGAGTATTTCCAGAGACCTCCTTTTCCATCTTGATGGATTGACATCACTGAATGAAGTATGGGAGAATATTATTGATATTTTTGGAAAGACAGATGAGATGAGGGGATATCAAATCGAAAATGAACTGATCTCCCTGAGTCCAAATAGCTTTGAATCATTGCAACTCTATTTCTCCAAGTTCAAAGCACTTGTTTTGTAGCTAAAACAATGTGGGATCGAAAAGAAGGATGATCAGCTGGTCTTGGCCATTCTCTCTAAGCTTGGCCCTAACTATTCAGTGTTTGTTTCGACCTTCTATGACACAAATTTGATAGCTCGAACCTGGAAGATGCCTAGCCTTGTAGATTTCATGGAATCTCTCACACAAGAATAGGACAAGCTGGTTATGATGGGCACCATCAAACCATCCAAAGACCAAGATCTGGTTGTTGGATATTCGAAGGTGGATTCAAAAAGAAAAAAAGAAATCTAAAAAGCCACCTGATCAAAAGAGAGACAAGAACAAGTCTCCGGAGGAGCCACAAGGTTCCAAGAAGAACTACCAGAAGAAGAAAAACAAAGGAGAAATGAGCAAGTGCACATACTGCAATAAGGGAAATCACACTAAAGCTCTTGTATGAAGAAGAAAATAGACATTCTGACCCAACTCTTGGAGAAGAATGACATCTCCCTTCTAGACAGCTCAAAGAAGAGAGAAGGAGCATCAAGTTCAAATGACAAAGAGAGAGTTCATGCATTGGTTGCTGGGACATCAAGCTCACCCAGTTTTATCATTGATTCTGGAGCTTCAAGACACATGGTTTCGACCAAGGAGGCATTCTCCTCACTTGACATGTCGAAAGGACCACCTATAGTACTGGGAGATCACTCTCTCACTGAAAGTTTGGGCAAAGGGAGAATTGATCTTGATCATGGTCAGTTCAATAATTTGTTGTATGTGCTTGGTCTTGCCTCCAACCTCTTATCAATGTACCAGATGACTCACACTGTGTCTCCAAAGAAGGTCATATTCTCCCTTGATGAAGTTGAGATCACAGAGATCTCAAGTGGTAAAGTCATTGCAAAAGGAGTTGCTAATCATGCTCAAAAGGTATACATGTTCTCAAACTTCCTACCCTACTCAAACCCCTCTGCTCTTCTGATTCATGCTAATGAGGAAAGAAAGATTTGGCATGAAAAATTTGGCCACCTAAATTACAAGTATCTTTCTAATATTAGTGAAAAAGAGATGGTCATAGGGTTTCCCAAGATAAAATTTTCCAAAGGAGTCTGCCAAGGTTGTATCCTAGGAAAACACCCGGAGCATAAATTTGAGAGAGATAATCATGAGAGAAACTCTACACCCCTTGAGCTGATCCACAGTGATGTTTCTGGCCCATTCCCTCATATGTCCATGATTCAGGCCAAATATGCATTGACTTTCATATATGACTTTTCTAGGTATTGCTGGGTTTACTTCCTGAAACACAAGTCTGAAGTTTTTGGCCTCTTCAAAGTCTTTAAGGCTTTGGTTGAAAACCAGTCTGGGAGGAAACTCAAGGTCCTCAGATCTGACGATGGTGGTGAGTATGTCAAGTATGAGTTTATTAATTATTGTGTAGATGCAGGTATTTAGATGCAACATTCTATCCCCTACACACCACAGCAAAATGATGTTGCTGAGAGGAAGAACATATCACTGAAGGAGATGGCAACATGCATGATGGAGGCCAAAACTTTGCCACCAAAGTACTGGGCCAAAGCTATCAACTGTGCAGCCTATATCCAGAATAGGGTGCCTCATAAACAGCTTGATGGTATGAATCCTTTCGAAGCATGGAGTGGGCACAAGCCAGATGTGACCCATTTCAGGATTTTTGGCTCAAGGGCTTGGGCTAGAATTCCAACAGAAAAGAGGAAGGATTTGCAGCCCCAAATCCAAGAGTGCCTATTTGTTGGGTACTCTGAATATTCAAAAGGGTACAAACTAATAAATTTGAGCACAAACAAATCCTTCATTGAAAGGTGTGTTTAGTTTCAAGAAGAACCCCTTGCAACAGTGGAAATTGGAGAAACCTCTTCACCACCTGAACCTATGAAAGTAAGTGAAGAGTTTGTTGAACATGATGATTCTGATATGTCTCATAGTGATGAGTTTATTTCAGACCCTAACATCCCTACAAGGAAAAAATGGGCAGCCAAGACACTACATGCAACAAGAGAGCTAGCTGGGGATCCCAATGACCCAAGGAGGACTAGATCTCAATTTGAGAGTGGTCTGTGCATGAAGGATGCTATGTTTGCTGAGAAATGCTATTTGATGGTGGAATCAGATCCTCAAACATATGAATAATCAGCATGAGATCCAATATGGCAAGCAGCCATGAAGGAAGAGTTCATCTCACTCCAGAAGAGCAACACATGGGAGCTAGTGGATCTTCCCCGAGGGAGGAAGTTAGTTCAGTGTAAGTGGGTCTACAAGACCAAATTTGATCCTGATGTTTCACATATGAAGTAAAAGGCCATATTGGTATCCAAGGGCTACTCATAGGTTCATGGCATAGATTACAATGAGACCTTTGCACCAGTGGCAAATATGGACTCCATTAGGCTAGCCTTAGCCATTGCAGACTCAAAGCAATGGGAGGTACATCACATGGATGTAAAATGTGCCTTTATGAATGGAGATATCACTAAAGAGATATATATGCAGCAGCCTCAAGGATTCAATACTAACCCTTCTCTTGTGTGCAGGTTGAGAAAGTAATTGTATGGGCTAAATCAAGCCCCCAGGGCTTGGTATGCCAAGATTGATAGCTTCTTGCTATCACTGAATTTTGTTCGGTGCAAATAAGATACAAATGTATATTTGAAGTTAATTAATGGTTCATTAATGATCATTGTGTTATATTTTTATGACCTTCTCATTACAGGAAGCTCAAAGGATGAGATTGCTTCCTTGAAGGGTGCAATGAACCAAGCCTTCTCCATGACATATTTGGGGATCTTAAGCCAATTCTTGGGGCTTGAGATTTCTCAAACCAAATCTGGAATCAAGGTGCACCAGTACAAATATGCCTTGGACTTGCTGAACAAATTCAAAATGAAGGATTGCAAACCAAGCAAGACTCCTTTCCTTTTAGGAGTGAAGTTGGAAGAAGCTGATTCTTCACCTATGGTAAACAATACAGTGTATAGGCAATTGATTATATGTTTGTTGTATATTACACATAATAGACCTGATATTTATTATGTAGTAATTGTGGCTTCCATATACATGGATCAGCCTCATGAGATTGGAAATCATCCAAAAGGATCCTTAACTTTGTTCAAGGAACAAGGACACATGGGATCTTCTATAAAGCAAAATATGATCTTGATTTGATTGTTTTTACTGACAGTGATTGGGAAGGTGATAGCACAGATATAAAGTCCACATCAAGATATGTGTTCATGCTTGCAGAAGGGCCAATTAGCTGGTCAAGCAAGAAACAGAGTGCCATTGCACTCTCATCTACAGAAGCAGAGTACATAGGAGTTGTTAATGAAGCAACTCAATGTTTATGGTTGTAGGGTTTACTTGGAGAGTGTGCCTTTGAATTAGAGTACTCAACTACCATCTACTGTGATAGCCAGAGTACCATTTGAATCTGCAAAGATCCATTTTAGAAGCAGAGAACCAAACACATTGAAATCCATATGCACTGCATCAGAGAGCTTGTGCATGATGGCACCATTCACCTACTCTTCTGTTCATCTTCAGAACAAGTAGCTGATATCTTCACCAAAGCATTTTGTGAGAAGAACTTCAGCAATATCAAATCACTACTGGGGATTGCTGATCATGCTGTGAAGCATGAGTGAAGACAATATTTCCAAATTTTGTTTTACAGTCCATGTTTAAGGGAGGATTTTCCCAAGTGGTTTTTGCGTCTTTCCTTGTTTATATGGACATGCAGTATGTAAAAGGGTGACTAAGCCTTGTTTCTAGGCCCTATAATTTTCTGATATATTAATCATAATTTAGGATTAAGGGGGGGTGTTATAATAATCAACCCATAGTTACCTACCTTAGACATTAAATTAATCATTTTTGTCTTATTTGCCTAGTTTCATGTGTCCCACCTTATGCAAGTTGTCATTTGCCTATCCATAGTGGTCAAAATTGCCTATTTTGACTCATGTAGCGCATGGGAAACCTCAAGGAATCAATTCTGCTTTATTCCTGGTCTCCTAGGTGCCCTTCTACTTTTTCTGCTTTATCGCCTGCTTTTTCAGTGTTTTAAGGCAAATGGAAAAGCTTGACTAGGTGAGGTTGACTAGTTTTTTGTCTTACACATACTC
Source organism: Pseudotsuga menziesii (assembly GCA_001517045.1). Lineage (NCBI taxonomy): Eukaryota > Viridiplantae > Streptophyta > Pinopsida > Pinales > Pinaceae > Pseudotsuga > Pseudotsuga menziesii. Next base: position 514,933 of record LPNX010855579.1, read on the forward strand.
CACTCTTTTCTCCTTGGAAAATCATGTATGAGTTGTCATTCCATCACTCTTTAGCTTGCCTAAGTTCTTTTTCCAATTCGTGAGCTCCATGACTGATTTGGAAACTACTTTATCCACCTATGGGGGAATTGCTTAATTTTAGTAATCCTGCTTTTGACTAGATTCGAATTGCCTTCTCATGCATTCGAATCTCCTATGTAATTATTTAATGCGGCAACCTATTATGTTACAGGGTTGGCTATTGTACACTGAGTTAATACAGTTTAGTGTTCAGCTCCATTTTCAGTCTCTTTTGTGAGTGATTTTGCATGTTCAATTGATAATTGCCGCGAATAAAATTAATCTATCACTGGGTTCAATTTCCATAAAGAGGAGCAAACCCATCAAACCAAAAACAAAATTGTAGTACTCAGTGGAGTATCCCAGTTCCATACTTTAAGGCTGAAAGGAGTACTACAAGGGCAGAAAATCACATCCCTTGTTGATGGGGGTGCCACCCATAATTTTATTGATTCAAACCTGGTGGAGAGGAGAAAACTACCTACTGAGCCCTTTGAAGGATTCATTGTGATCATTCCTAGTAACCATACCATGGAGTGAAACCGATGGATTCCAAATCTGCAAATAAACATCGGTGACTATACTGTGAAAGACAACTTTTATGTTATCAATGTGGTAGACACGAACATGGTGTTGGGAGTACAATGGTTGTACTCTATTGGAGAGCACTCTATGAACTACCAGATACCACAAATAAGTTTCAAGGATGCTAAAGGAAAACCAGTGGTATTGAAAGGCATGAATACTTATCCCAACCAAGTAATTTCTTCCAAAAGTATGAGATCTATTATGAGGCATGGGGACATTGAATGGGCTGTTGAATTCCAAATCACCACTGAGGTAACTACTGCAAAATTTTCCTTCCAACCCAAATATATAAAAATACTGTTTCACAATCATGAGATGGTTTTTGAAGACCTTCCACATGGCAGGCCACCTGACCGTGGCATTGAACACAGGATTGAGTTGGAAAATGGTACACATCCAATCAAAATCCATCCCTATAAACATCCAAAGATATTCAAGGATGAAATCAAAAAGGAAATTAAGGAGCTCATTGAGTTGGGCCTCATCAAACAAAACTCCAATCCTTTTGCTTCTTCAATGGTTCTGGTGAAGAAGAAGGATGGGACACTCAGGATGTGCATAGATTTTTGGGATTTGAACAAGAAGACCATAAATAACAGGTAACCAATTCCCCAAATTCATGAGCTGATGGATGAGCTGCATGGAGCCAATGTTTTCTCCAAAATAGATCTCCGGTCAGGGTACCATCAAATCAGAATGAGGGAGGAAGATATACAAAATACAACCTTTCGTTGTCACTTTGGCCACTTTGAGTTTCTAGTCATGCCATTTGGCTTGACTAATGCACCAACAACCTTCCAATCATGCATGAACAAGGTATTGAACAAACAGATCTGTAAGTATGTACTTGTGTTTTTTGATGATATTATGGTCTATATTATGACATTGGAGGAGCACTTGCACCACTTAGAGGAGGTACTCACTATGCTTACAGATCTGTAATTTTTTTCCAAGATGTCTAAGTGTGATTTTGGCATGAAAGAACTGTTGTATCTTGGCCATGTGATCTACCAAGAAGGGGTCAAGGTAGATCTAGAAAAAATAAAGGCAATATTGGAATGGGACATCCCAAGAAACCTCAACGAACTGATAGGATTCATTGTCCTTTATAACTACTACCGCAGATTTGTCAAAGGATACTCCCAGTACACTGCACTCTTGATAGATTTGACTAAGAAGGGCACATTTAGTTGGAGTGAGGAGGATGAAAAATATTTCTGGAACATGAAAGAGATAATGAGTAGTTGTCAAGTACTTGCCTTGCTTTATTTTTCCAAACCTTTTGTGCTGGAATGTGATGCTTCTATTGTAGGCATTGGAGTTGTTCTAATGCAAGATAGGAATCCTATTGCATTTGAAAGAAGAAAATTGCAGCCACATGAAAGGATGTATTCCATATTTGATGAGGATATGTTTTCCATCATGCATTCATTGGCCAAATTCTGACAGTACTTGGTGGGAGGTAAATTCATTGTGAATACTGATCACAATAGACTCAGACACTTCCTTACCCAAAAGGAACTCAATGGCAGGAAACAAAAATGGGTGAGTAAAGATCAGTCTTATGATTTTGACATTGAGTATAAAAAGGAAAAAATGAATGTTGTGGCTGATGCACTCTCCCGTAAGCCCACATTCTCTTTGTTGCAAATGTTTAATGACTGGAAGATTTAGGTGGATACTGAATATTCTACAAATCAGTTTGCTTGTGAAGTTTTGGATGGGGTAAATCAAAATGAAGAGTACAAATTTCTTGATGACCTCATCTACTACAAAAATAGAATTTTCTTAGTGCATGGATCTACACTAAAGAGGAACATTTTAGAAGATGCACATGATGCACCAGGGGCTGGTCACCCTGGTTTTCTGAAGACTTACCAAAAGGTAAGGGAGAGATTTACTTGGAAGGGACTTAAATATGAGGTTCTCATGTATGTGAAGGAATGTTTTGCATGTCAACAGAACAAAGTGGAGCACACACACCCTGCTGGACTTCTCTAGCCTCTTCCTATTCTAGAACAAAAATGGTAAAGTGTATCCATGGGATTTATAACGGGCATCCAAATTCGTAGGGGAAAGACAATATTTATGTGGTGGTGGAGAGGTTGAAAAAATATGCACACCTTTTTGCAGTAACATCCACTATTTCTGCTAGTGAGGTTGTTGCCTTATTCTTCAAGGACATTTTCAAGATGCATGGACTTCCCAGAATTATAATGAGTGACAGATATAGTAAGTTCACTAGTTCCTTTTGGAAGGAATTATTTTATATGGTTGGAAAAAAATGAACATGAGCACAATTTATCACCCCTAGATAGATGGAAAAACTGAAAGGGTGAATTAGTTTCTTGAAGGGTACCTCCATAACTATGTTATGAGACAACAAGGATCTTGGGAAACTTGGATCCACCTGGGTGAGTTCTGTTACAACAACACATTTCATATTTCTATTAGAATGATACATTTTTTGGCACTGTATGGTTATGAAGCTTTTACTTTTGCGGACTTAATTTTTGGATATTGTAGGGCACAAAAAGCTAAATATTGGTTGTAGGAAAACCAAGACATATTAAGGGAATTGAAAGACAATATTTAGATGGCTGAGAACCAACAAAATATGTATGAAGATAAGCATAGAATAAACAAAGTTTTCCAAGTGGAAGACTTAGTGTACCTAAACCTGCAACCTAAGAGACAGTCTTCCTTAAACAAGAAAGGGGCTGAAAAAATTCATCCAACGTTTTATGGACCCTACAAAATTATCAGAAAGGTTGGTGAAGTGGCCTATGAATTGGATTTTCCAGCAAACAAGAAAATCCATAATGTATTGCATGTGTCTTGTCTGAAGAAAGCAGTTGGACGACAAATAGTAGCTTCTGAAGAGATTCCACCTCTGGATTATGAAGGGCATTTGGTCTTAGTACCAGATAAAGTGCCAATGGGTAGAGAAAGGAAATTAAGGAACAAAACAATGAAGGAATATTGTATACAGTGTAAAGGATTACCCAGTGAAGATGCTAGCTGGTAGGGTGATAAGATCTTGTAGCACCCTGCTTTGCTTTTTCTTGAGGAAAAGCAGATTTGGGAGGGGAGGATTGTCACGTCCCCTCAATTTGACCATTAAAAGTGTTGACCATGCTTAAAATCCTAGGGTGTTCAAATTGACATTAATTATCATTCCTAGGGAAATTTTGTTAATAATTATTATTGAGGCATGTATTTAATTTTTATTCTTAATTATTATTAATTGTGCAAATTAATGAGGTGAAAATAAGCTTTCCATGTCAGGGGGGTACCTTGGGCATGTCAACTTGCCAAGGTATAAAGGAGGAAACTCTATGACAAAAGCAGTCATAGAGGAAAAGGAAAAAGTTCCTGAAAGCAACAGAAAAGAAGCAGGAGACAAAAGCAAGAAAGTTTTGCAAAGGAGGGCATAGTTGCCTCTTTGAGAACTCAGAAAAGATGTAAGGACAAAAGCAGGAAATTTTTGGGAAAGGAGAGCACAGTTTCCTTATGGGGACTCATTCTCAAAAGTAAGGAAAAGCAGAAAGTTGTCATAAACAAAAGCAACAAATATTTGACTAAGGAGGGCATAGTTACTAAATTAGAGGGATGATTTGGACATGGAAACTTTTTCACATTGTCCTACATACAAAGTTTCCCAAGGAGGGTGCCTATGTCGCTAGGGTTAGGTCTTTTAAGTGGTTGACTTGCTCACAGAGGTCACCTTTGGCCTCCACTTGCTAAATAGGTCACCTAGCGTGCTATTGAATGAAAATTTGAACCCATTTAATCAGTTTGGTTGATGTGTTTATTGATATATTCTTATGTGAGCATACCTTTTTTAGTGATGAGCCTCATACACTTGGGATATGAGCCCCAAACATTCGCTTCCTCACTCCTCCAGTCCCATTCTCTTCTATTTGCAGGTTTGGAGTGCTTGAGGTTCATCCATTGAATTCTTATCAGACATATTTTTTAGCCTCCATCATGTTCAGGTCAAGCTCCAGTGAAGCCCATGCTTCACCTACGCTCTCAACCTTTTTTGGTCATGTTCTGGGCCTCCTACCCACCATTTGTGGAGTATCCTTATGTAATGGTCAGTATATCATATTATTTATCATGTATAAAAGCATATAACTGTGTGATTTATATTCATCAGGTCTAAATAACTCTGTCCCTGAAATTTTATCTTCTCAGTTTCACACAAAAAGCTTGTTTAATCATTGTAATGGGGGAAATTGATGAAACTGAGTACAACAAGGAATAAGAAAGGTTGCAGGAATAGTTTGAGGATTTTATATGTTCATTGAAGTTTTATTCATATATTTTATACTTAATATACAACACCAAATTCAATATTCTACGAATTATCTGCTTTATTTTGTACCATAGCTAGAATGCTAGTTTTTCCATTTTTGCTATAAACTGCGTTGTGTCCACTTAAATCTAGATCTGTAAGTGACTATATGTCACTGAAATACCCACCTTCCCATAAATAAATCCATATCAGTTTTTATTTGGGTACTTACTATCTTTTGGTATCCTCCATTGCGCAGGGTCTCACTAGGCCAAAATTGCCTGAAATTGCCAATTCTTCCCTAAATCCTTCATAAAACCCTAGATCTGTCAGAAAATATTCCAAACCATACTTTCTATTGTATGAAGGAATAATGAACCCTCTTCAATTTTCCCCAAGCCCCTGGTCAAAAGAACAGAAGGAATTTCCCTAGTTTCAAGGTTGGGTGACCCGGAAGCGTGGGAGTAGGTTTCCACATAGAGGAATCTGAAACCTGAATGGTCCTCGATATAAATGTGTTAGGTGAAAGGAATTAAATGTTCTAAAATTACTCTTGTTTTTTTTCCCACTTCCTACTCCCTTGTCTGCAAATTTTCCCAGCAAGAAACATTTATTTTCCTAGTCTGAATGTGCTCTGAGTGGATTTAATATCGGAAATTTAATTTAATTTGCAGAATTAGTTAGTGTTCAAGTCTTCATATCAAACTTGGGACATTACAAGTGATGATATAGGAACCATTAGAATTTTTTGAACACTAAGGATGGGTTTTGGGGTCCTAAACATGTGTAAGGGATTAAAATCATCTTTAATATATAAACCAATATTCTAGAAATCCTAATTAAAAAATAACACCTTAGGCCACCACACTTGACCTCCAAATAATATCATTTGGATCCAAGTTTGAATATGGGAATCATTAGTAGTTTTTGATAACTTATTATGGGTATATGTAGTTTGACAATGGTTAGGGGAGGAAACTTAGACCTTAATCACTAAAGTTATATTATTAGGATTGAGGTCCATGAACAACGCCTTGAAACACCACATATGACCCCTTTTAGGTAATATATGTCATATAAGAGAGGATATGGGATCCATTATAAGGGTTTCAGAACTAAGCATGGGTCATCAAGTTTTGGAAAAGTATAGGGAATGGAATTCATGCATTATTCCATGAAGTAAGGTTCTATACATATAGACCCAAGAGTTCCACCTTGGAACAGCATGCATTATCACTTAATATTATCCTTGGCTCCAAGTGAGGATATGGTCAACATTAGCAATTTTTTAGCAATTGTATTGGGTGTTGATAAATTAACCATTGTTAATGGAGGGATATTTTCAATAAGGCTCATTTTCAAGCATCTAGGATTGAATATCCAAGAATGACACATAGAAACACCATAGCTGATTTGTTAAGGGGATCTTTGGCCTTCAAGTGGGGATATGGGCATCATCGAGAATTTTTTAGCACTAAATATGGGTCTCAATACCTTGCACATGTTCTGTAGATGAAAATGAGGCATTGTACCCTCAAGGTATTGTTTAGGAATCTAGGTCCCATAACAACCCATTAGACACCATCAAGAAATAATCTAGGAATCTAGGTCCTAAAGAAACCCATTAAACAACAACAATTAACCTTTCCATGGTATATTTGACTTCTGACCATGGATATTAGTCCGATTATGACTATTTTAAAACTAAATAGGTGTCTTAAGTCTATAGACATGGTCAAGGGAAAAGTTCCAACATTTGGGACCCAAATAAATATTATAGGCATATGGGACCATTACAAATGCCTCGAATTACCACACATGAACTACTAAGGGAATCGTTTTATTTTAAGTGGGGATATGCATGCTAAATTAGCTTTATTATAGCATTATATATCAATATAATGCATTCTTTTGGCTATCACATTTAAGCACCACACATTAACTCTTAAGGGTGAAGAAATAAAATAGGTAAGAGAAGCACACGTGCTCTTGAGCGTTGCTTTTCACCATTAGTACATTCCCTTAAGGAGCATCATGGAAGGTGAGGAACTAAATGGTGTAATCATTACTATTAAAAGTGTGTGCACATTCCTTACAATCATGTGCATTATTTTCAGTAGTGCTTGTGCACTTCTAAAAATAGCACACACATGTTCTTGTTTGTCTTTTTCCCTCCATATTTCCTCCCTCTTTCTCGTCATACTGTAGAAATCAAATTTTCACGATATTTTACAAATAGAGTCGAGCACAACTACAAAAAATAAGGAATATATTCATTGTGTTGTGATTGTAAAGGAGAATTAGCAAGTGGGAAACAATTTAATGTCTTCTTGTGTATTGAAGAGGAAACATATATTGTATGTTAATGAGAAATTATGAAATTGGTGAAGAAATGGCCTTTTGAACTATTCTCATAGAAGTAAAATTATGAAATTCCCATACAAGTAATTTTTTGTGATTGGAATAAAATTCTACTCCCATTCACTAGTTCCAAGCCAAATGTTGTGTAGTTGAATGAGAATGTATGAAATTAGTGAAAAAATCTAGTCTATTGAATTTGTATTTGGAAGAGAAATTGTGAAAATGGCGAAGAAATGACCTCTTGAACTATTCTCATAGCAGTGAAATTGTGAAATTCTCATATAAGTAATGTTTTTTAATTGGAATAAAACCCTTCTTGCATTCAATTGCTCCAAGATAAATTCTTTATTTGAATGAGAGTGTATAAAATTGATGAAGAAATCTAGTTTCTTGAACTTGGAAGAGAATTTGTGAAATTGGTGAAGAAATGGTATCTTGAACTATTCTCATAGGAATGAAATTGTGAAATTATCATAGAAGTAAATTTGTGTGAGTGGAATAGAATCCTTCTCACATTCACTAGTTCCAAGCCAATTGTCATGTATTTGAATGAGACTGTATGAATTGGTGAAGAAATATACTCTCTTGAATTATTTAATTGGAAGAGAAATTGTGAAATTAGCTCATTGTAATTGAAATTCATTTAAACATGGGAAACCAATTTAATTGGGAAAGAAAGAGTTCAAGGAAAATTCAACCCATATAAGTTGTCCATGAAGCAAGAGAAAAGGGAAGGATAAGTATAGAAAAACATATCTTGTTAGTAAAGGAACGACATAATTCTAGCAGAGTTGATGAACCTCCAATCAATAATCCATCTGAACAAGTTGTGGATGACAAAGATGGAATACTATTTGAATGTAGTTATAGGATGAATGAAGCTAAAGATAAATTGGATGAATAAGTTATCATGGTGCAATATCTTGTTCGAAAATTTGATGTTTCAGAAATAATCCTTGAGCATATTGTATCTCCTCCAAAAAATGTAAATCCACAACCGAGAAGTCAACTGTTCTAAGATATGTGCCCATCTTTCATGTCACCATTTGAAAGTGTATGCCAAAAAACTCATAAGCGCCTTCAAGTGGATGAAAGTGGTATAGCATCACTTGATGGTAAGTTACTATATAGAACCATTCATTATCGATATTTTAAAATTATTAAATAATATTTTGAATCAAAATATTATGCATCAAAATGTCAATGAATTTTGTCGTTGTCGAAATCTAGTATTTTGACTATTGTTGGAAGATTTTTAAGCGTTAAAACTGTTAGAGGTTTGGAAACAAGTAATCGTATTTTTAGAAACCTTTTTGAAGTGTTTCACAAAATTAGTTGGAAAACTCGTTCTCAATACTGTAATGCATATCGACATGTATTGTCATAATCAATCGTTAGCAAGATCACAAACCAACAACATTTACTCAAAGAAACATCTCATATCATGAGATGCATTATGAAAAAACTTCAAAATTATTATATTAGACAAGATAGCCTCGACATAGGTTTCCACACTGATTTGTGGGCCTTCACTAGTAGGATACCTAATTTTGACATGAAGTTTATTGGAGTAGTACTTAAGTGTTGGCAGGGGTTTTGGTAAGTGAGTTGTCCAGCATCACGACAGTTGCACAACCTCACGTGGTACCACACAAGGCCAGATTAGTGCGATGGGAGGAAGAATAACCGCTTTGAATATTTTATATGTTATTTGACCAAGTTTTGTTGTAATAGGTCATTAGCGATTAGTTAGTTAGAAGTGGACCCTCAATGTTTGGCACAAGATTATTTATAGATCTAGTTTTGCAAGTAGATGAGACCACTGACGAAGAATAGGAGAATTGCATCAAAGGATAATTGGGGCATAAGATCTAGTGCGATCTAGTTTTGTGAATAATTTCCTGTGTATCTGTGATTGACCTAGGTTTTCCTAATATATGTAGTCTCCTGTTTTGGAGAAAATTGTGTAATATGGTTCCTTTGTGCAATATTAATATGATATGGCGATTGTGGCACAAATCTTGTCTGTTATCACTGTTGCAATCTAAAATGTTATTATGCTGCGACCTATTCTGTTATGATGTTGTTTTGGTATAATGTTGTTGTAATTTAGTCTCTTTATGTTATATCGACGTGATCTGTTTTTCTGCTATATCAATGCGATCTTCTTTTCTGCTACTGTCTGTCACACTATGAGTAGACATGTTTTATGGATGATGTCGCGGTATTAACAATATCGTGACAAATGTATAATGCTATAATTATTGCATAAGTTCTGAACACACTCTGCAAGTTGAGGAAATCGTGTAAAGTCAAATGCAAGATCTGAATCTAGCATGTATGTGTCCTTTCATGGGATCCCCATATCCTCCATCCCCAATGCTGGAAACTTGGTTTCGAAATATCTCCCTTGAATGCCTTGGGTGAGACCTTGTCTTCTCTGTAGATGTTGTTGGGAAGGGTAAAACCTATTTGGGCTGGTGCTCAGGGAGATTGCACTGGTTGGGCGTCGACAGAGTGGGAACCCCCATCAATGAGGCTTTGTTGGTAGGTTTCTCCAACAAATGGTTCCGATTCTGAGACCTGAGTTTCTATTAAGAGGAGGATATGTTTTGGCATCCGACTCAACCAGAGATAGAAGGGTGGTTTGATCTAAAGTTGCAGGAGTTTGTTGAAGCCGAAAATTAGAATCCGAAGTTGTTGATGGGCCAGTGGATGGACAATTATATCCATGATGGTCCTCACATTTGTGAATTTCCTGTTCTCTTGTAGGAATGGCTAGCAAAGTTCACTAGGAAGAAGACAAACTTTCAAGGAGGAGAGCCAACATCCTGGACCCTATAATTGATCCAGGAGTTACAAGAAACCAATAATAGGGAATCACGGGCATTCGAAGTGTGGTTGGATAATATCTTAGTGGGATACATCACTGGGTTTTCAGTCAACACCAATAAGTCCTTTAGCAAAGCAGAAAGAGAGTTCTTCAATGGACCTCGAGCAAGGTTCTTGTTGTCATTGCAGCTGTCCATTAAGCAACTAGTCTGTGAAAAAGGTATTATGAAGATGGACCAAGAGTAGTGGAACTCTGGTGTGTGGAGGATGTAGTCACCACGATGGAAGGGAGGAGATGCATAAAAAGGTAAGGGGTAGATGAGCATGAGCTTTGGTGAGAATGTGAAGGTCGTCGCGGAAACAAGTGGTTGTACAAGGGGAGGAGCAATATTTTGAGAGAAGAGGTAGAGGACGGGAAAAGGTCGTTCTATGATCGAAGTGCAATGCCATGAAGAAAAACCACATGGGACAAAGTGACCTTTTTATGATGACGAGGACGATCGGGCCCAGGTTTTTCTCGGAAGGACAATAGGATCAAACCCTAGTAGTAATGTGACCACACATCCATGCAGTACTCTGCCTCAAGGAAAAAATACACACTCTGCGTCGAATTTCCCAACGTGTCAACAACAGTCTAGTAATAGAGCACCAGCAGGAGGAAGAAGGCCCAGAATGGCGGGTGACGAAATGAAGTTACCAATATTCAAAATGAATGGCACTGATGATCAAGAGCAGTACTGGTTCTTATGTGAGACGATATGGAACGCCCAAAAAACTGTCGATGATGATGTGAAGAAAAGTCAGCTAGCCAGTACTCTAAGGGGGCATGTGCTGGAATGGTTCATGAGATTGATGCATATCCCTTAGGGAGGTATCGGGAAGACATTGGATGAGATCCAAATGGGGTTATTTGAAGAATTTAAGAAGCCAAAATCTGAGGCTCAATATATTACTGAATTGAAGGAGATCAAACAGTTCCCCAATGAGAAAATTTGGGACTTTGATCAATGGTTTAAGACATCGATGGCTTCGGTTAGTTTTTAGATGAGTGATGTTCAACACAAGGAATGGTTCATTGCCATGCTTGTCCTGCATATCAGACTCCTGCTAATGTAGAAAAATATTGTGAGACCGAGCGATACTTCTAGAGACTGCAATGAAATTGGAGGCATCACTAGTAGGAGAATATGCAGTTGGAATGAACCAGATTCAAGCACTGTTGGCTAATTTGATGCTCCAACTGCAAGATATAAAAAATTCCAAGGAATATCATGATGATCTTCGGTGCACTTGTTTCCATCCAGACGGCCATACCAAGGACACATATCCGACATTAGGGAACTATTTGTTGTCGAGAGCCTCGAATCCGTTGAGCTGTGCTGGTGTACCATGGTGTCGCATATGTTAGGTCTATGGGAATCGACATGAGAACTATGATTACATGTAGAATATGGTTACCAAGGTAGAAAAATTGTACTGTACATTTTGTCGGTCAATTGGACATGACGACAAAAACTACTGCCCATATGATTTTCTTCAGGAAAGGACGTATGATTCATACTTTGTGAAAGGTGAGGACCCCTAGACAGTGAAAGCATAGCCACAAGTAGTACAACAAGTAGCACAAGTGCCGTATACACCACCACCTTTGTTGCAGTTTGTCCCCGCGCAACCACAGCAACAGTTTGTATCACAGCTGCAGTTTGCACCTTCACCGCAAATGGTGGTACAACCACAGTATAACCAGGCACCACGACTACAGTATAATCAGCCACAATATGTTCAAGTTGCACACTATGTCTAGCAACAACCAAACCCACCACAAAAACAGACGGCCCAATCGCAGTTTCAACAAGGAGGAGTCCGAGGAGGATTCCATGGAGGGTTCAGAGGTCGAGGAGGAGGACGAGGTTGTGAATCAATCCAGTGCTACACCTGTGGGGTATTTAGGCATTATCATAGGGATTTCCCTCATGCACAGTGTACATGCTATGCATCCATCGATCATAATGTTGAAATATGCCCTCAATTGATTGCAAAATGCCAGGCATGAAATATTCCTCAGTTACAGAACGTGCAGAATCAGAATCAGCCTGCATTCAAAGTACAGAACCAACCGATAATGCAGAACCAAGTCCCACCGCAGACTCAGACCCAGAACCCACCTCATACTTAGAACCAAACAATGAATCAACCATTAAATCAGAACCCACCATTGAACTTGAATCAAGGATCGATAGTTTCCACTATTTTGGTCGAGCCACAAATGAAGGATGTCGACATTGGGATCGTCACTCACGCTGGTGTGACAACTAGAGACGATGGAAAACGACTACAAGTTCATCTTGCTGGTAAGAAAAAGGTTTCATTTGATATTACAACAGATAAATATAACTTCTTCGACGTAAAGAATGTAATAGAGCAAAATCCAAGTAAGTTACCAATTGTTGATATGCCATTTGGTTTTGATCCATCTATGGAGGCAGGACCATCGCGAAAGCATGGTACCTTGTGGAAGTTCTTTGGGAGTTGTCTATCACTGGCAAGGGACTCTGATGCCCTTGTCGAGATTGAGGCATTATTGCACCACCCGGATAAGACAGCGAAGGATTCTGATGTGAATTCCTTGAAAAAAAGGAATACAGGCAAGGAGATGAGGATGAATATCAAGATTGGAGATTATGAGGTTGACTCATTCATCCTAGATATTGCATCAGATGTAAACATTATGACCAATAAAACTTGGTAATTGATGGGAAATCCAACATTGGGATGGTCGTCAGTACAGCTGCGACTAGAAAATCAGGCGAAGGTTCATCCCATTGGTCGCGTTTCAAACTTGGTTGTCGACATTGAAGGTATGAAAAAGCATGCTAACTTTGATGTGATAGAAGTCATAGAAGAAGGTGGTTCCTATCCTGCGATGCTAGGGATTGGATGGGATAATGATGGCATGGCAGTTATCAACTTCAAAAAACAAGTTATGACATTTGAAAAATAGGATGTCGGGGTCATTGCTCCTATGGACACTCAGGAAGGATGGTGATATATTGAACCTGTAAAGGATGAAGGAGGGAGAAGTTGGGATCATACTTATAAAATCTCTAAGGACTATATCCATCCTACCGTCAATGGCAAACTTGGATGGCGTAATCCAAGTTCTGCATCCTCTGACTTTGAAGATGCTCTAGAAAATTGGGAAAATTGGTTGCATGAAGTATCATTCAGGAAATGCGGGTTGATTACACAGTCTCTCCAACATGTTGCGACTGAGAATGTCAAGTTTCCCATTTATAAAGGACTTCCAGGACTATCATAGTTCTTTTAGGAATTTCAAGAGAAATTATTTGAACCACAAAGGATGCTAGCTCTTGACGTAGCACTGAAGGCTACTCCGGCTCGATGGTGGGCGACACACAAACAGATGATCCATGACTAGGAACAATTCCCAGATTGATGATGGTCTACTTCAGCGATTTAGAGGTCTATCATATTGGGAGATATGATGGATAGAATGATCTCATCGGTCATTTAATCAAGTGTCAGAATTTATGGGTATCGTGACCTAGATATGAATAGGTCCACGCTTTCATCCACACTCTGGAAGAAATGTCAAGATCCTGTTATGTGGTGGCAGAGTTGCGTAGGACTATCACCACTTGGGAGGAGTTGTCTGTTTGTTTTGTGCAGATGTTTAGTTTTCAGGACATCAAACCAGAGGTATGCAATCATTTAAAAATCATCCATGATTTCGTAGTTAAGGTCACCCATGTCGCCTATCCAGTTGATCCACATGCGCATTGTTCAATACAGTCCATGATGGCCTACTAAAACTTGTTGGGCCCGAACCTGAAGATGATGCTGAGTTGCCAAATGTTAATATTCTATAGTCTGAAGGAAGCCGTGATGTTGCAGCCCCTAACATATCGATGGGCTCGATGAGTCAGCCGTTGAAGATCTAGAAAGTCAACATTGGGTTGGTAAAGAACCCGAAATTTGCTAATGTCAGAGACTACTGGGATGAGGAGACCATGGCTAGGATCACGGACCTACTACATGAATTCCAGGACCTTTTTTTGACATAGTTTTCAGAGATGAAGGGAATTTTAGGAGACTTGGGGTAGATGAAAATCATGTTGAAACCGAATGCCAAACCGATGCGACAGAGGCTGTATCGACTGAATCCACGATACAAGGACCATGTGAAGGCCGAGATTCACTGGATGCTTGATGATAGGATCATCGATCCTATATAAGAATCTGATTGGATAAGTCCCATGGTGGTCTAGGAAAAAAACATAGGAGAAATCCGCATTTACGTTGACCTAAGGAAGTTGAATGACGCATGTGTACATGACCCATTCTTGACCCCTTTTATAGATGAAGTTCTTGAAGGCGTAGGTTTCCAGGAGATGTATTCTTTCATGGATGACTTCTTAGGATACCACTAGATCTGGATTGTGAAGGAGGATCACTACAAGACTACATTTGTCACTAAGTGGGGCTATTTTCAATAGATAATCAAGCCGTTTGGGTTGAAGAATGCACCAGCTGTATTCTCACGTAGTTGTCGCTGCATTCAAATATTTTATTCAAAATTTCCTACAGGTGTATATGGATGACTGGAATGTCTATGGACTAATTAGGGACCATATGGACAACCTGTGGCTGATGCTGGAAAGGTGTCACCAGCATCATATTTCCTTAAACTCTAAAATGTGTATTTTTTGTGCATTATTTGGCATGCTACTGGGGCACATTGTCTGCAAAGAAGGTCTGTTGGTCGATTCGGTGAAGATGGTGATCATCCTCAGTTTACCACCACCAACTAATGTCAAAATTCTTCGGGCCACACTGGGGCATACTGGATAGTATCGCAAGTTTATCAAACGATATGTTGCGATTACTGGCCCCATGGAGAAACTACTAAAGAAGGATGCATCCTATGAATGGAATCAATTATGTCAAGTATTTTTTGACACTTTGAAATACAAGATGGCCTTTGCACCCATACTAGTTTTTCCTTATTGGGATAAGGAGTTCCAAGTGCACGTCGACGCTTCTTCTATCATGTTGGGGTTCGTTCTTGTGCAACTAGGTGAGGGTGACCTGGATCACCCTATCGCATATGCCAATAGAAATCAGTATTTTGATGAATGAAATTATACAATGACAGAAAGGGAAGGATTGGCAATGGTTTGTGCACTACAAAGGTTTCAGCACTGCTTGTTGGGTGGAAATTTCGAGATGTTCACTCATCATTCTGCTTTGCAATACCTGGTCAATAAGCCTGTGTTAGGGGGTAATATCTGTCGATGGATGTTTCTCTTCCAGGATTTTGATTTTGAAATAGTTTTAAAGCCATGGTGGTTGAACGCTGGCCCTAATCATCTATCTTGCGTTGAGAACAGGGAATAATCGACCAATATTGATGATGGATTTTCAGATGCGCAATTGTTCCATGTTGACATCGCAAAGATCACTATGCACCAATTATTCAGTTTTTGGCCACTGGTGTCTCCCTGGAGAACATGTTGACTAGCCAAAAGAAGCAGCTGGTAGTAAAGGCTTCTAATTTTCAATTAATTGTGGGATAGTTATATAATCTTGGACAGGATGAAATCTTGCGACGATGTATTTTACCGCATGATCAGGGTCCCATTCTCAAAGAAGCACATGTTGGTATTGTAGGAGGTCACTATGGAGGTCGGGCTACTACATGGAAGGTGTTGCACACTGGACTATGGTGGCCTACATTGCATAACAATGCTATAGACTATGCGAGGAGCTACGAAATCTGCTATCATGTCGGTAAACCATTGCGGCGGGATGAGATGCCGCTGGTACCGCAGGTGACTCTGCAACCATTTGATAAATGGGTTGTGGATTTTGTGGGTCCTATTAATCCACTAAGGAAGCAGAATGGTGCATGATATATCATCACTGCAACTGACTATCTAACTAGGTGGGCGGAAGCTGCACCAATTGTGGCTTGTACTGCTGCGATGGCAGGGAGGTTCATATTTGAAAACATCGTGACATGGTTTGGGTGTCCTAGGATCTTGATGAGTGACCAGGGAAGTCAATTCATCAACCGAACTATGAAAGCGCTAACTGAGGAGTTGTAGGTGCAACATAAGAGGAGTACACCAGAGCATCCAAAAGTGAATGGGACCATCGAAGCATTCAACAAAATCTTGGAGACAACAGGACTAAGGTATGTAATACTAACCGCGATGACTGGGACCTAAAAATTCCAGCGGCACTATGGGCCTATCGCACTACTTGTAAATGACTAACCAGTCAGACACCATTTAAGCTGGTATATGGGTAAGAGGGAGTCATGCCCATGGAGTATATTGTTCCTAGTATGCACATTTCCACAACGACGGGGATGGATGATGCAGAAGCATTAGAAGAACGAATTGCGCAGTTGATCCACCTTGAAGAAGACCATTTTATTGCTGGCTTCCACTAGCAAGTTGTGAAGGATCGACAGAAGGCGTGGCATGATCGCCACATTAAGAAAAAATAGTTTGTGATAGGATATTTGGTGCTGTTATACAATAGTAAGTTCATTAAGCATCTAGGTAAGTTACAAATGCACTGGTTAGGTCCCTATCTTATTCATTTCATTACTTCCGGTGGTGTAGTTCAATTACAACAATTAGATGGTTTAGTTTTGCTGACGCTTGTCAATGGGAGTCGCTTAAAGCCCTATAGGTTGGGGCTGACGATGCACATCACTTGAGGCGATAAAAAAAAATGAATATTCTAGTTCAGAACAGCAAGGCACGCCCCGGGGGAGAGGCTTCATAAGGTTAAATTTGTTAGCAGTAACTAGTCGACCACTTGCGATAGTTGTAGGGATGTGGGTTGGTCAAATCAAGTAATAAATGCAGGTAGTTAAACCAGTTGGTTGGCGACGCTTGTTGAAGCCACCCACATTAATTATTGATTTGACGGTTGGAAGAGTAGGATTACTGGTGGATTTGGTGTCATTAATACCCGATTTAGCAATAATGGTGAGGATAGATTTGGCAATGATAAAATTTGGATTGGAGATGGCTATAAAACAACGTGTAGGATGTGTAAGGATGGCATTGTTCAGTTGAGCGATTAGAGTGTGAAGCAGAGAAGGGATTGTGTAGTGTGGTATGAGCTATTGAGAAAGTTGTAGTGTTGTAGGTTAGAGCTGTTGAGTACATTCTCAGGTTTGAAGGGTTGGGGCATGAGGCATACTAAGTGACCTCGAAGCCATTGATATTTCAAGTGAGTATGATTCCCCTATTCAGTCCATAGATGTTGAAGAAGAGATTATGAGTATGCTAGTTGGTTCGTCGTCCAATCCCAAATGGAAGCAGCAGGATTAGAGGCCCAGTCCCACGCTACCATAGAAGAGGCAAACTCCCACCTCAACAAATATGGAAGGAGAAGGAACTACATAGACCGGGATGTCGAGCTAGAGAGATGTTCATTCCGTGACACCTCGGGGTGTCTCTGTACATGAAATTTTGGGATATGTCGCTCCTACACATCCAGGAGTTAAGCCGAGGCAGCTATCCAAGAATCAGAAGTACCCACCAAAATTGTCGCCGCTACCGGAGGGAATGAAGTGCTCGGTCAACATCATCCCTGCAATAATACGGTTGAAATTTGAATACCACGACCTACTATTGCTCAAAGATGTTGTTGAGACTCATTTTATTATCATTTTTGGCAATTGAATAACACATTTAAACACATATTTTATTATCTTTAGTATATTTTATGCCATGCAGATCGTTATTTCAGCACAAGGTAAGAACAAATTTGATGTTATTACAACTTTGGTTATTAATATCATTTTTATGATTTTATTAACCCAAAATTATATTATTTAAAGCATATTTAATGTATTATTTGCTATGTATATTTGTTTGGATATTTTATAGTTTGTTTGGGAAAATTAACACCAAAACGCATTCAACCTGCCTTTCACATAATATGTCTAGCTCACGATCCAGCTTGGCGTTCAACTCATCATCTAGCCGTCACGTGAAATTCACTGGTGGTTTGCCATGTTTTCCCTAGATCGACGCACAATATATCCATATCACAGCTCAGTGTTCCATTTAGATCACCCATCAGCCTGTGCACTGTCCATAACCAGTTTTGGGCATTTAAACATGAAACATCCTGCAACCAAACTGATCATCCATGCATTTGGGTAATAAATCCATGTTCTGGATAGCACACCATCTTGCAATCTCCTTTTCTTGCCACCACATCAACCATCTTTGTGCTGGACCAATACATTTAACTCATGATCTAGAAGGATTTCCACTTAGTTTCTCACTATCCACGCGATTCAAAGGGATAGAGTGGCCTATGTTTTAGAAGACCATCTATGTCGCTACCCTCGCTCTCCACAACACCACCAGTACACATGCTCGCGCTGATGAGGGACCTGCATTCTAGAAACCTGCTGCTGTGTACAATGCCTACGTTCAACACCATACCATCAACCACGCTAAGGAAGGGATTGACGCCATGCTAAAGAAGATCTTCCCATGTGAAAGGAGGAATATCACGCCACGTTCATGCTGTAGAGGTCATGCTCACGCTGAACAAGGAAGATGTCTATGCATTGGTTGTTGAAATCACTTATGTTCCTTTAAAGATTGACTAAAATTAGAGAGAAGTCAACCTTTGAGGGTTGACTTTCTCATCTCTCATGTAAACTATATATATCAGTATATGAATAAAGAGCAGAGTTAGTCAGGAGAGAGTTAGAGAAGTATTTTGTTAAGCAGTTCATAGTTTTCATAAAAACTGTAATTTTGTTTCTAAATTTGAATAAAGAGCTATATGCATTGTTGTTGAAGATTGCACTTGAGTAGGAGTTAGCAGACATCACCCCTGATTGTTGAGAGGGCCCCTCATCAACCAGAGCTTCATTTCTTTGTTTAATTCGGTTCTTTATTTTTTGTTTTAGCTAGTATAGTTTAATTTCCAGTTTGTTTTCATTAGATAATAGTAAATGCTATTTTATTTCCTGTATTACATTAGCTTAGTTTTATTTCAGCAGTTAAATAAGTAGATGCGCGCATAGATTTGCTTGTAGTCATTTGTTTCCAGTCATTTTCTTTCAGTTATCTGCTTTCAATTATTTTATTTATAGTCATTTCATTCCAGTATTGCTTTCAGTTTTTAATTCCAAACATATAAAATAGTTTTCTTCCATTTGAATTCAGTCTTGTTTATTTATTTCCTGTTATGAATTTGCTCATATGAAATAGTTTTCTTTCATTTGGATTCAGTTCTGTTTATTTATTTCCTGCCATGAACTTGCTTAAGTTAATTTCCAGTCTATTTAAATTAATTTCTAGCTTACTAATTAGTTTAATATGCAATTATTTCTTTTTGTTTAAGAGTTAGTTTGAAGTTAATTTGTTGATTAAATAGGTTTGTTTATTGATTTCATGCATTAGGTTTAGATCTGCATAACTTCAGCTGAAGAATTAGTTCATTTAGGTTAGTTTTTACCATTTTCAACTATACGGACTACCATTCGGACCGTCTGTCTAGTCTTCCATTTAGCCACCCCTTACAAACCTATTGTTCAGTTTCTCATTTAACCCTCGGTTCTATTTTACAGTTTTTATGTATTTTAAGATTGTTTCTAGTTTTGTTTTGTCAATATTTGGTAGTTTTATTAAAGCATTACAATTAAAGTTTGAATGTTTTAATTTATTGATGAAGGTTTTCTTAGTCTTCGTTTATTTTCTTTTCACCTTAAATTAAATATGGATTAAGTTGTTCTTATTTCTTGAATATTAAACACTGATTTTGTTTTACTGTTGTTTTACATCATGGTTATCTTTGTTTGCATATAGAGTTTAGGGTTAGATGTATTATTTTTAAGAGGAAGTTAGATTATTTGTAATCATAGGAATCATTNTTTTAGTGTTATATTCTTTGTAAGATAAGTTGTCTTTTTGCCCCATCCTTCCGCTTAAGGAGTAGTTAGTTGGTTATTTGTCAGTTCAGTTTTTATAATTCCTTTTATGTATGAGTTAGTGTCTGAAGTTATAAGTATTATTGTTTATATCTTTCTTTTAGTCACTGTTTAAAATTTGATACTTTAGTCTAGTTCGATTATTCTGATATTCTTAGGAGTTTGACTCGGTTTTTCATTTTGAAATATCTTTCGATCTTTTTTTTATTAAAATATCCCCATGACACCCTAGGAGCCTTTTTACCTTTGCATATATTTTGTATCAACTCTAATCCTAGCAACCCTGGTCGATAATTAAATATTAGGTGTGTTTAATATAGTAGAACACACGCAAACAGATGTCAGGGATGAGCCGTATGAGGCAAACCTAACGGGGCCTGGTGCTCCAACTCAGAGGATTCCTCAACCGTGGGCGAGTGCATTAGATCAATTGGGATTGTTGGGGCTCATCAATATGCCTCATTTTGGGTGATTGAATGAATCCCATGCATTCGTGAAGAAATTGATGGATTTCTTTCATGGAGGGACACTTTGGTTGAATACAACGATCCCAGTTACAGTAGATTTGATTGCAAGCATCATAGGCTTGCCGAAGGCCGGGAAATATTCGACACAGTATATCCGCGGGAGACGTACTGACAAAAATATTTCCAAGAAGTTGAAGGAGCACTTTGGTTTATAGCGTGATGGATGTGCTTATCGTATCGATAGCATTAACTCATAGGTGGTGTGCATTGGAGCAAGGATTCTGGCGAGCAAGGTCATTTGAGGAAACCGACCAGTACAATGCAATTCGGGTGTTGTTTCCTGTGCCCAAAAGTGTGCTGAAGGGGTGCAAATGAATTGGTCTCTATTTTTACTGAATCAGTTTCTAGAAGACACGCTGGATGCTCAGGCTGGCAGGTCATTTTCATACAATTGGTTGTTGATCATTATTGCGCTAGTTGCCTCGATGGAACTGAAAGACTATCAACCAATGGAAATGGATGCAGCAAAGGTGTGTTGCGGTGCAAGGTATCAAAACTTATGGTGGGTTGAAGTACCAAACCGACAAATGGACTGTGCCATCCACTTTTGGGTGTATTGGGAAGCATGGAAAACCATGGTCATTGCCATTCACTGAGTCTCTCCTTATACCGTGGCCAAGTATCATCCGATCCTTCAGGCGTGGCGGGATCCCGACAAGCAGTGGATGCCTTTACCATACAAATTCATGACAGAAGAGTTGGATGCCATCGTCCAAAAGTGGTCGATGGAGTGGTGAAATCTAGTGAGTTAGGAGGAATTGTATAAAGAACATCCACTGGATTCCCCATAAGATCCTACCCAGAAGGACCTGACCACTCACGTCTCCGACAACGAGTCATCAACATACCCTGAGGATGCAGCGCAACGTATGCAGGAAGAGACTCACACCAAATGGTGCCAAAAATATGTAGCAGGTAGTGGTACCAAGTCAAGTATGGAGGATGAACTACAATGGCTTATCAAATTGGTCACTTACTCATCCATGGATGTGACAAAGGCGATCTGAGAGTAAAACCATGAATAATTCGGTATGGTAAGAGATTGATTATATTCCATTTTTGGTATTATTTCTAGGCAGACATCTGTGCTACCCATGATGAAGGACATCTCGTCAATTAGCACTGATCCTCAGGCCAAAAATGTGCAAGTTCCCCCGATTGTGGTCAACGAGGAAAATGAGGAAGTTCACCAGTTGCTACAATCGATCCAGAGCATGGCTTTGGAGATGGACAAGTTTTCCACTATGGAGTTAGTGGAATTGTAGCATGTTGGTGCCCTGGAATTGGAGGAATGATAGAAATATTTGAATGAGGGCTACGTCTAGTACCAGAGCATCACAGGGAAGCTACAGAAATAGGCCAATGAGATTGTTGGGGCTTGACCTTCAAGGTCCCTTATCTGAGCAACTCCACGGTTTTGGGATCGAAGCTTGTAAGCGGAGTTGAGGCCCAAAATAGTCTTAGGGGTGTTGGGGTTGGGTCGAGGCCCCTTTGTTTGTAAATAACCCATGGTTTGAACTCATGGTTTTTAAGCCCATGGTTTAAGCTCATGGTATTGTAATAGTGCGCTAGTATAAATAGGCACTTTTGTAAAGGAGTAAGGTTAGTATTTTGAGACTTTTTGATGTATGATGATTTGATGCGAAGGAAGAAAGACCTATCTTAGGGTTTAAGGTTAAGTCCCAGCTGAGTGCATGGACGACCTCTGCAGCTGAGTGTGCAGAGGGTTTTTGTAAGAAAGGTGCTGCAAGCTGAGTGCGCAGCTTAAGGGTGCTAAGAAGATCTGCAGTTGAGTGTGCATATTAGAACTGTGGTTTTTGTAAAGAGTTGAATATAAACACAGTTCTGTGGATGTAGCCCTACACTGGGGGTGAACCACATATATCTTGTGTTGTGGTGGTTCTATGTTTTGTTTCTGTTCTGTTATGCATCTGTTAAGTAGATAAAGAATAAAGTAAGATAAGCTGTTAAATAATAACTTCGCTGTGAATTCCCAGTAAGGGTTGAGCAAGTAACTATATGTTATCTAAACTGTGAAGTTAGTTAAGTGAATGTTGAAACTATTTATTGTATGATTATTGTTTATAAGACTAAAGATACAGTAATATCCCTCTTGTGCTTGTAGAAACCTAATTCTGCGGCACCCCATAGCTGTTTCGGGTGAGACTGCAACCTGTTTGCAGGTTGTTGCCGAAAGGGCCAACACTGTGGGTCTTTTGTTGGTGCGAAGCTAAAGGTATAAAACCCGGGTCTTCCCATATCCCAACAAAGTGGTTCCGTTGCCGGTTGAACAGTATCTGTTCAAGAGGGATTTATGTCGTACCTCAAGGGATATGTTCTGGAGGCCCTTAGTGCAAGAAATCAGTGACTGGATCGAAGAGACCTATCTAAAATTTGTTGAACAAGAAAATAAGGACCCTCGTCGTAGCTCAGACAACTTCTTGCAAAGGTACGTTTTTACTGATATTCATGCAATTTTCTTTGGTAGTATCCACGTAGAATTGCACCAGTGGTTATCTAGGTTGACAGAGAGAAAGACAAACTTCCAGGAAGATCAGTTTCCTGCCTAGACCCCCGCAAGAATTAAGATATTGCAAAGAGTGAACAACGCAATCTCAAGGGATGTTGACTTTTGGATGACGCGAGCCCTTGAAGCGTTTGTGACGGAGTTCACCATCGGCACACATACTTCGTTCAGCGAAGCAGAAAGCCAGTTATTCAAAGGACCTAGGGGTAAGTACTTGAATTCATTCAGTCTAAATATTAAAATGCTTTTGGCTGAGAAAGACATATTTCTTATTGAATCCGACTGCTAGATTTGTTATTACTAACCTATGTTTGGAAGTGGAAGTGACTGTGATGAGCAAAGTAGTTTGCTTTGCAGCAGTAAAAGATAAAAGAGCGATCTTGGATCTGATACCCTTAGCCAGAATAACATTGATACCTCGCTAAGTCCTGAAGAATCTGACTCTGAACAAACCCCTTTTGTTAGAAACCCTCCTATCACGCCGCAGCACAGACCTATTAGCCCTGAGAACCTATCACAGTCTGAAAGTAACCCTAACCCTAGTAGTCCTGTCATAGGTCAGTCTACCTTAGTAAGTTCCCCTCCCCCTATTATCGGTCCCCTTTCTTCCCCCCCTTGATCCAATATGGCCCATGTGAATGATGATATCAAACTGCTAGTCTTTAAAGGAACTGGATCAGAGGATCCCGAGCAATTTTGGTTCCTATGTGAAGCTATGTGGACTGCGAAGAATATTACGGATGAGAATGCAAGAAGAGCACAGCTAATCACCTCTTTTTGAGACTGGGATTTGACCTGGTTTATGAAGTTTTATAGCACTCAGACCTACATCTTGGCCGATATTAAAAAATCCATGATAAAGGAATTTAAGAAGCCTAAATCAGAGTCACAGTGTATCACTGAACTAAAGTAAAATTAGCAGAAGAGAGGTGAATCAGTGTGGGACTTTGATAAGAGGTTCAAGGTTCTACTGGACCAAGTCAGTTTTACTATTGGACCAGAGAAACAAAAGGAATGGTTCATTGCAACACTGTTACCTCATATCAAAACTCCACTCATGCAACAGAAGGTTTCTGACCAACAGGAGGGATTAGAAACTGCCATGAAGCTTGAAACAGCTCCTGTTGGAGATAATTCTAGTATAGCCCGGATACAAGTGCAGTTAGCAGAGATGACCTTGGAGCTGCGTGACATGAAGAAAGGAAAAGTTGTTTGAGAAGAGGTTTGGTGTACCCGCTGCATAACAGAAGGACATGACAAGGAACAATTCCCTGTGCTAAGAAACTACCTGAGTATCGGTGCACCAAATCCGTTTAACCCTGATGTCCTCTATTGTGATATCTATCGAACAACTAGCCATCATCGACCTGAATATTGTTATCTGCTACAGAGGTATGTCCAAGTTCCTAAGAACCCCTACTGTAAGTTCTACAAGTCAGTCGGACATAATGCACATGAGTGTCTCATCTTTGACCTCATGAGAGAGCGCACATATGATTCTTATCACGTACAAAATGATGCACAAGGTGACGATGGATATGGATACCGTGGTGGTAACCCAGGTCGAGGTAACTTCATAGGTCATGGTGTTATTCCTGGAAGAGGTCACAGCCAGGTTATTTGCTATAACTGCAATCAAGCAGGACATGTAGCTAGAGACTGTCAGAATCCAACTACGACAAGCTGATATTGTAGAGTAGTTGATCATGTTATTGAGCAATTCCCACAGTTGATAGCAAAAATACAAGAAATGAATGGCTCCCTACGCAGAATGTTTAGATGATTGTTGTAGAGAAAAGACCTGTCCCAGCTATTAATGTTGTTACAAGGAGTGGAGCTATGACGCAACTGCAGAATACAGAGAAAAAACATGATGAGCCTCGGGTCCGTAAGACCCCAGAGAAATTCCTATCCTTCGATGTTAACAGAGAAAAAGAAACATTCATGGAAGCTCGGCAGGAATTTGCTGATCCACCTGTAACAATGACACAACAACACCACCAGCCGTCGTAGTTACAAGAAGATTTGCCAAATCAAGTAAGTGCAGTAACATATTTTTTATAGAGTTGTATGAAGTTATTACAAAATAATACTACTCTCAATGAGTTACAGAAGGTTCTCCAGTCTTGTGAATCTCAGTGAAACCCTGATAAAGGAAAAAATGTTAATAGAGTTAGAAGGACTGGAAGAGAAATGAGGTTGCATGCTCAGATAGGAGAGTATGATATGAATGAAATCATTTTAGATCTGGGATCTGAGGTAAATGTCCTAACTAGGAAGACTTGGGAATAGATGGGAAACCCTACCCTTGAATGGTCCCCTATACAGTTGAGATTAGCCAATCAACAGAAGATTGTACCTTTGGGTAGACTCCCTAGTGTATCCGTAGATATTGATGGAGTCAGTACCTTAGCAGACTTTGAGGTAATTGAAATAATTGATGACAACAACCCCTATCCAGCACTGCTAGGAATTAAATGGGAAATAGATAATGATGTAGTAATCAACCTTAAGAAGAGACATATGAATTTCGAAGGAAAAGGACTGAGAGTCATAGTACCATTGGAACTTTCTCAAGGAGAAAGGTACACAAATCCAGTAAGAGATGAAGAACAGGATGTTTTAGATCATATTTACAACATCACTGCTAAAGAAGAAGACTATGTTAACCCTAATACTGAAGGAATAATGGATTGGCAGTGTGACAGTTCTTGTATGACTGACTCAGATGACGGCCTAGAGAATTGGCAGAATAGACTGTATGAGCTACATGGACATCGATGTGGAAGAATTACCAAGTCTCTCAGATGGCTTAGCTCACAGACAAGAGCCTTACCTATTTTTGATGGTTCGACAGACCCAGAAGAGTTTATTGTGCAATTCTCAGAGCAGGTAGTAGATTCACAAAAAATGGAGACTCTAGATTCAGTATTCAGAGCCGTAGCTGCCAGATGGTGGAATGGCCATAAGAAGCACATTCATAATTGGGAATCTTGTCAAAAATTTCTTCACCTGAGATTCATAGATCGGTCTCAGGAGGTGCGAAGCAGATTTTGATGGTCAGACCAGCCCTCAGGAATATTTGGCATAGTGTTGTGAAGCATGGAAGCATGTAAATTCTGAAGAATGGGTACATAGTTTTATACATACTCTGGAACCTGTAGCAAATAATTGGTATGCAAAGGTAGAGATTCGCCATACAGACAAGTTCAGCAAACAGGGCAAACATCGGAGGATCCCACGATGAATCCATCTAGTTCAGCAGGGATTCCACTGGAAGGGGATGAGAACATTGCACTATCATGCCCACCATATCTTTAGCATGTTCGACGAGGAGTTTAGCCACCTCGACGGAACGCTAAGTTCACATTACGCACCCCTTCGCTGCCACCGGGTGTGCAGTTGGTTGGAACAATGACAGGAAAGATATATAGATCGGCTCAAGTACGCCGACCATGATACAAATGATCATGGGAAGTTTCCACAGTTCGCACCGGGAACATACATGCACTTCATCAAATATCCGGAGACTGGAGCGACATTACTAGAAGTGAAGCAGTGGGCTGCTGGCTTGGATAAGGCTGGTTTGTTGAAGATGTTGGATGTTCCCCACTTTGGTCGCAGCACACAGGTTACCATAGTGCTCAAGCAGCTCTTGGCATTAGTGCATGATGGGCACCTATGGATAGGATGTTAGATTTTCATCGCATTTAAGCTAGCATTATGTTAGGATATTTTCACTGAGAGAATAACAAGCACAGCAATAACATAAGCACATCACAAGAGACAAGAGACACAAATATTTTAGGAGGGGAAACCATAAATGGAGAAAACCCCTCAACTTCCTCTAAGATAGTATCACCACAAGATGTGATCCCAAAATAGTAAGATGACCTCCCAACACAACAGCAGCCTTCTGTCTTCTGTCAAGCCAAATATTTCCTTCTCCAAAGGTGCACCACACTTGAGAGAGAGAGTGATGTAAGTCACAAGTGATAAATAGAGAGACTCTCACTCTCTATTTATATTCTTCCGTTGACTTGAAGTGCACTCAACCATGTAGGCTTAACTTACAATTACTTACTCCAGCCTACACCTTAATTAGTGTATAATAATCCAAGTGCCCCGAAACTGTGGGGACTTACCTAATGACTTGACAAGACTTGTTTACATTAATAATCCTCCCGATCGGAACATCGGGGCATGACCACATGACTGAAATACATAATAGAAACATACCAGAATAAACATCGGGTTACAATACATAAGATACATAGAACAATACATTCCGAAGTTACATATACATCAACACTCCCTCTTAACTAGGAAGGTATTCTTTCGACACAATTTTCAGCACTGGTCTTCTTCTCTATATCACTAGATCATGTTCGTCTTCAAGTCATCTCTGTCATCAAGTCTTCTTCGTCTTCAAGTCATCTTCATCTTCAAGTCATCTGGATCTAGATCATCTCTCGATCTGGATCATCATAGGACATCATCACAGGATCTAGATCATCACTCGATCTGGATCATCATCACTTAATCTAGATCATCACTCGATCTGGATCATCATCACTGGACTGGATCTAGATCATCACTCGATCTGGATCATCACTGTCGGATCTGGATCATCACCACTTAATCTATATCATCATTCAATCTGGATCATCATCACTGGACTGGATCTAGATCATCACTCGATCTAGATCATCACTGTCGGATCTGGATCATCACTCGATCTGGATCTCTCAGAGTCATCATAACTGGATCTAAATCATAGCTCGATCTAGATCATCACTGGTCATCATCAAGTGTGTACTATATCGTCATAGGAAGTTCTACAGAGCCAGCCCTTTTTCATGCTGGTTGTAGGCCTACTCTCATGTAGGTCTTCGCCCAGCACTTACATCTGACCTGCTCGTTAGAAAGGCATGCCCAGCACTCACATCTGATCATTTAGTAAACTACAATCACATTAGAAAGGCCCAGCACTCACATTCACCAGCATGATAGGACACATCAACTATCATTTGTGAAATGGCTCTGCACTTATATCTGACCTACTCGTCAGAAAGGCACAATCCCATCCAGGGGAATACATCCCCACACTGATGGGAGACTCCTATCCAGACAGGAACACATCCTATCACCGTGATAAGAGATTTCTGCACTTACATCTGACCTCCTCGTCAGAAAGGCACAATCCCATCTAGGGGAACACATCCCCACACTGATGGAAGACTCCTATCCAGACAGGAACACATCCTATCACCATGATAAGATATTTTTTCACTTACATCTGACCTCCTCGTCAGAAAGGAACAATCCCATCCAGGGGAACACATCCCCACACTGATGGAAGAATCCTATCCAGACATGAACACATCCTATCACCGTGATAAGAGATTTCTGCACTTACATCTGACATGGAAGGAACTAAATCCTTTAGCCATGAACAGAATGGCACTGCCCTTACATCTGTCCTACTCGACAGAATGGCACAATCCCATCCAGGCAGGAGCCACCTCCGCCACAATGATGGAAGACTCTCACCCACAATGAGGAGATATTTCTGCACTTACATCTGACATGGAAGGAACTAAATCCTTTAGCCATGAACAGAATGGAACTGACCTTACATCTTTCCTACTCGACAGAATGGCACAATCTCAGCACTCATATCTGACATGGAAGGAACTGAATCCTCTCACCATGACAGAATGGCTCAGCCCTTACATCTGACCTGCTCGTCAGAATGCCTTTGGATCTCTAGCACTCATATCTGACATGGAAGGAACTGAATCCTCTCACCATGATAGAATGGCTCAGTCCTTACATCTGACCTCCTCGTCAGAATGGCTTTGGGACACATCACTGTCTCTGGGAGGAAGCCTCGATCTGGAGAACACCAAGTCTCTCTCTGAAGTACTTGAACTTCAGCCTAGCCAATGGATTCATCAATACATCAGCTATCTATTCCTCCATCGCAACATACAGGAGCTTCGCTGTTCCTCTCTGCACCATATCCCTGATATAGTGATACTTGATCTCGATATGCTTCAACTTGTCATGGAACACTGGATTCTCTGACAACTTCACGCAACTCTGGTTGTCACAATGTATACAAGTAGCATCCAATTGGAGATCAAATATATCAGACAGTAGCTTCCACAGCCATACTGCCTCACAACTAGCTGAACAAGCTGCGACATACTCTGCTTTAGCTATACTCAGTGCCACACAGGATTGCTTCCTACTAAACTAAGAGATCACACCTGATCCCATACTAAAGCAACATCCCGAAGTACTCTTCTTGTCTATGGAACTGCCTGCCCAATCTGAATCAACATAACCCTCTAGGTTAATCTTCTGATTCGCATCGTAGTTGAGTCCATAATCAACTGTACCCCTGCATGCTTTGCAACCATCAGGTGAACATGTCTCAATGTGTTCACAACAAAGAAAATATCTGGTCTCAGGTACATCAAGGACCCAATCATTTGACGATACATTGTAGCATCAACTGACTCTAATGAAGCATCACTCAATAGCTTCATGTTCAGTTCCATAGGTGTAGCCATGCAGTCCATCATTCTGAACCTCTTTAGGATCTCTACTGCATACTTCCCTTGTCCAAGGAAGATTCCATCTGTATTCTGCCACACCACCATACGTAGAACAATAGTGCATTGACAAATAACAGGAGCATCACTGGTCTTCCACCTTCAACCTTGGATCAAAGGTTGGAATCCACTTTACTCTCATTAAAGCCTAGAGTCATCAGTAATCTTCCCATCCTGTCATACCATGTCGAACCTCAGGATCTTCTGCAATCACTCCCTCTGAAGCAGAGCATCATACTCCCTCTGTCTTCCGTACTCTATGCAGTGAAACATTCTGTACTGGAGTGACAAGTAGTATCCATCTAGGATCACTGGATACTAAGATCCTCTATCTTGAACTTCTTCAAAAGTTCATCTTGCACCCATCTGTTAGCTTGTCATATTATTCTTTGTCTTTGAACTGTCATCACTTGTTCTTCGGAACAAGTCTTCATCCTTCTTTGCTTGTAGGCGATTATGTATGCGATCTTTCCTACAAGTCAAATGCAATTGTATGGTTATAAACATTTCATAAGGAATAATCATACTGGCAAATAGTTATGCATAAATATATGATCATGCAACTACTTTAGCCAATACAACATTCATCCATATCTCACTGAAACTTTCTAGATGCCTTCCATCTCTACCAGGACATCATTGAGATTGTGCACTAATCCAATATGTCAGCAAAGAGGTTTCATTCTAGATAAGTAGCAATGGAGAGTTGTATAGAACCATGAGCTACTTACCCATCACATGCATATTAGTAGTATGTTGTCATTAATGCAAACATCCTATCATGCATAATACAACAACTGAATATAAACAAATGCATAACAAAATAATATAATGAAATGACAATTGAATACTTATCTTTATTTGTTTCGAGGGTAGACTCCTTCTTGAGCCTTCAGCTGCATCGTCTTCTTCATCGTTTCTTATCCAAAAGCTAAGGTGGATAAGAAGTTCTTCAAGAGTTGAGTTCTTCATATTCCTCATTGCTTGAGGGATCTTCTTTGAAAGGTGAAAGCTTGATCTTCAATTGCTCCCATCTTCTCTTATCTTCTTATGATTCGAGCTTCTTCTTCTTCACGTAGTCTGCTGAAAGTAATCACTTCCTTCTGGAACACATTCCTTGAATGAATGAATTCCATGATCCTGGGAGGCCATTCAAGGTGGCCATCACCACTTTTGCATTCTTCACTTTTCCTTTTACCGCTTCAAGTTGTTCTTTGATTTGAGAGACTCTTATGACTGCATGGTCTCTGCATTCTGTATCTTCACATTCTTCAACTAGTTTCTTTAGGTCATATTTTGATTTTGTTCTTCCCTTCAAATAGCTTGAAATTCAGGAAGACCTTCAACAACTTTGCTTTGTAGTGCACATGTGCAATTTTTCTATTCCAAATCTCATTTGGATCTACTGTATCATGGATCAAGGCTTGTTCTGGATGGCCCTTTAATTTGTACAAGCCTCCTTCTTGTTCTTCAATCACTACCGCATCATCGATAGTCTTTCCTTTTGGTCACATGATGACTTGACCATCTATGAATGCAGCCCGCATTCTTTTTGCATCAATGCTGAAATGGAGAGAAGGTTCTTCTTCAATCCTAGCACAAAAAATACTTCTTTCATTGTTAGAGACTTACCAGAGTATAGCTTGTATGAAGATTCCCCACTACCTTTTATTGGATATTGGTAGTCATCTACAAGTTTCACCTTGTGAGGTGATTCATGTTCTGATAGTCTTACAAAGGATTCCTTGAATCCCATCATATGTTTGGAAGCCCCGCTGTCTATAAGCCAATCATAACTTCCATGAGTAATGTTACCTATGAGAGCTGATATCAGAACATATTCATCCTCGCTTGAAGAATCTTCACTTTCATGTCTGGGTCTCTTTTTGGATGGTTCATCATCCTCTGCAGCATGAGCATGATGTCTTCTTTGGCCTCGTCTCCCTCTGAAACTGGAACCTCTATACTCATGTAGGTGTCCAATCCAGAGAGATAACATACTTCTATGCTTGGAAGTTATAAACTTCACCAAGATTATCATCAATCTGATCACTTTGAAATGAGAACCTCAAATGGAAATAGCAAAGGATTAGATCTTACCGATTTGAGGTGTCCGCCCTTGTCCCAGAGTTTGTTGATCTAGGGTTTGTCGCAGAAACCCTAATTTTCAAAACTTGGAATATTTCAGATCTGATTGGATGAACAGATAGATCTCTTCAAATGGAGCTGTCCAATGTACTCCTTTTCTGAAAACAGTGGAGGGAAGCTCCCGGAACAGGAAGCCCTAATTTTCTGATTTCTTCTACAAAAATGCCTATTACTGTTTCTGTGATATCTCCAAAATTACTGATCCTCTGTGTTTGAAATTTCTCACTGAGGTAACCTCCCATGTCCCTGATCCACCACTGCAGGTTTCATCAGAATTTGTTTCATCATTTGGGATTTATGATCCTTTTCCCAAGGTGACCTGTTACAGGATTGTTCAGAACAGCGAAGTTGTACGGAATTCCACGTGTCACTGGTTCATCTTCTGAGTCTGACCTTTGGACCACAGAAAGTAAAGTCCGTGCCCTTTCTGGAACATTTTTAGGAATTCCATTTGGACCTCTGTATCCCAATATATTGCAGATCTCCCTAGGTGTCCTATTTATGGATGATTTCTGGAAGAGGATGGAACCCTAACTTGGAGAGATCATATCTCCTAGAATATAGTGAATAAGAAGCTGAAATTTGGACACAGTGTTCATCGGGATTTTATCTTCGGCCCCTAAAATTTTCCGCGTCTAAGACGTATCCAATCTCATAATATAGCGACTGTACCAAAACTTAGCATTTTTAGTATTTAGGGTTTCTCCTAGCTCAGGGTCAAACTAGGGTTTGACTTTCCTGGAGTTTCACCCAACCAAATTTATTGATCCAGGTCTCTAAATTTTTGTTTTGATGAGGATAAAAATCCTATTATGGTCTCACCCAAAAATTTCTCTTCTGTATAAATCCCTAATTTCCACATCGAAACTGAAAATGCTTGAAATTGAATTCCGCATCGACAGAAAGATGCACCCTTCAATGGAGAGTCATCCTAGCATAATTTTGCTGAAAATATGTGAAGGAAGATCCACAAAATAGGAAGCCCTAGTTCCTGTAGCTACACAATGTCTTCTTCTCAGGTTAGCTCTGATACCATGTTAGATTTTCATCACATTTAAGCTAGCATTATGTTAGGATCTTTTCACTGAGAGAATAACAAGCACAGCAATAACATAAGCACATCACAAGAGACAAGAGACACAAAGATTTTAGGAGGGGAAACCATAAATGGAGAAAACCCCTCAACTTCCTCTAATATAGTATCACCACAAGATGTGATCCCAAAATAGTAAGATGACCTCCCAACACAACAGCAGCCTTCTGTCTTCTGTCAAACCAAAGATTTCCTTCTCCAAAGGTGTGCCACACTTGAGAGAGAGAGTGATGTAAGTCACAAGTGATAAATAGAGAGACTCTCACTCTCTATTTATATTCTTCCATTAACTTGAAGTGCACTCAACCATGTAGGCTTAACTTACAATTACTTACTCCAGCCTACACCTTAATTAGTGTATAATAACCCAAGTGCCCCGAAACTGTGGGGACTTACCTAATGACTTGACAAGACTTGTTTACATTAATAATCCTCCCAATCGGAACATCGGGGCATGACCACATGACTCAAATACATAATAGAAACATCCCGAAATAAACATCGGGTTACAATACATAAGATACATAGAATAATACATTCCGAAGTTACATATACATCAACATAGGAGACTAGTGAATCCCTATCACTAGAGAACTAATTCATAGGATCACAGGCTTGCCAAAGGAAGGACCTTAACCTGGAATCGAATTTCCTTCAAAACACGAAGATATGAAGCTGGCACAAAGCATGAAGGACCACTTTGGCCTAACGAAAGGGAAGCAAGGGTATCAAACCCCGACCATTGGGCACCAGAACATTTGATTCGCAGCTGAACTCTTAGCTTGCAAATTGATGAGAAAGTGCAGACCACATGAAGTGCCTGCCCCAATTGTCAGTATTGTTGTGAAATGTGCTGAAGGCTACAGTTACAACTGGGAAGCGTACATTGCGAAGGAATTCCTTGAAGATTCCCACGACACGTAGGAGAAAGGTAGACCCTTTCACTACTCATGGT
Source organism: Pseudotsuga menziesii (assembly GCA_001517045.1). Lineage (NCBI taxonomy): Eukaryota > Viridiplantae > Streptophyta > Pinopsida > Pinales > Pinaceae > Pseudotsuga > Pseudotsuga menziesii. The sequence continues at coordinate 548,947 of LPNX010855579.1, forward strand.
TGATAGTCCTTATCGCACTAGTAGGATGGAAAGAACCTACCGAGGCGCAGTTTGTTGTTGTGCCTCCGAACATGCCTAGCGTAGCAAGGTACGCATCTCTTTGGGTGTCATAGGACAAAGAATCCCAATAGATGACAAACTATGTTTTCACCTTTTATATGATGTGTATCTCATATGAGATCGCAAAAACACCGTGGCTCGGTAACGAGCTATTCTCTCAGTATGATGGAGTGGCGAACTTCAGGGCTGATATGCATAATGTCTTCATCCAGGCCCGTGTGGATAAGAAACATGCATACTGGAAGTTTCCATACATAGTGACCAAGGAAGACATCCTCGTAGTAGTTCAACAATGGCCGGCTGAATGGCTCAAGGAAACAGGGACAAAGCCCAACATTCCAGTCTCCCCAGTCACCAATGTGGGCGCAGGCCCTAGTCAGACGCAGCAACAAGACCCACCAGAGGATAGTATAGAACAAAGCTAGTCGCAGCAGAGTGAAGGTGACCAGGGTGGAGATAGCGGAGCTGATGAAGAAGAAGAAGATTCAGTCAAAACTGTCTCAGAACCCAATCGTCCAGATAAGCGCAAGTCGCCAGAGGTAGAGGAAGTGACCAAGCCTTAGTCCAGAAAGAAAACGAAGGAATCAAAGGGAAAAAATATTGTCGAAGAGTCCACTGTAGTGATGGAAGAGCTTGATCAGGCTCTGAAAAGGTCTACAGAGGAACTAACTAACAAGTGGTCACAATTTTCAGCCGTGCATCTTGATTCCCTCACTAGCGTATCGCAGCGAATCTCAGAGCTGAAGGAGTTAACAGAAAAATCAGCGATCGGTGCTGCAGCAAGCAAAGCTCCAGTAGGCACGCAGCTAGACACAAGACAATGGCCAGCCAGAGAAAACAAAGGACAAGTGTCAAGCGTAGCCCTCATAATAACTGACACAGCATCTCGCTCACAGATGAGCATGATAGTGGGAATAGACTACACGAAGATGTCTATGATGGAGCTGCATCTTTGTCAGCTGTCCATCATGAAGGAGATTCAAGCATGAGACAATTACTCACACATGAAACTACAAAATTCCACAAATCAGAGTGAGAGCCTCACAGCATAGTTGAAGGAAGCGGATCAGAGGAAGAAGGCAATAGAAAGTAAGCAGGCCACACTGGCCTGAGTAGTGGATGAGGGGTGTCGAAGTCTCCTTGACTTTGACATATAGGCCGAAGAAGAACTAGAGCGAAGGATAGTCAAGTTGAAAGACTATGCACTATAGTCACGGAACTAGATAGAGATGATGAAAGAAGAGCATGAGGCTCAGATTACGGAGCTTCAACTTCACATCATTCCTGAGAGTCCACTAGAGATCAGGGAACAACGTCGTAGAGACATTTAGGCCTCAGCCATGAAGATATTGGACCTTACAACCAGTGCAACAAAACTCCTAGAGGAAAGTATCGAGGCCTGGACAAACTTACAAGAAAATCCAAAAGTAGAAAAGCTGCAAGAAACCATCAAGCAGTGACAGACAGAGCTGGATGTAGTAAATGCAGAAATTAAGACTCTGCCTCCTATGCAGAAAATGCTCAAGGTAAAACAAAGCAAGGAACTCCAATAGGAAATCGAGTCATGCAGAATGAAAGCAACACTGTTGGAAAATTCTATGTAGCCCCTTATCAATGAAGCCTTGGATTTGAGCACTGCTGCGGACAGCCAACTCAAAGTTATAAAGGACTATGATGCATTTGCACAAGAAAAGGGCAGCGAAGCATCAACAACAGCACTACAGGAGTTGGTGGAGAAGGAGCAGGAATTCGATGATATTATGTGTAGCCTCAACAAGTAGTTTACCGTCTTTGCCAACAAGGTTTGTCCACCAGAAAAGTAGCAGAGTGTCCCAGGATAGGCCACTGGTGAGTCTTAGGTGCCTGTTGGGGCTCGACCTTCAAGGTCCCTTATCTTAGCAACTCCACAGTTTTGGGTTCGAAGCTTGTAAGCAGAGTTGAGTCCCAAAATAGTCTTAGGGGTGTCGAGGTTGGGTCGAGGCCCCTTTGTTTGTAAATAACCCATGGTTTGAACTCATGGTTTTTAATCCCATGGTTTAATCTCATGGTATTGTAATAGTGCGCTGGTATAAATGGGCACTTTTGAGACTTTTTGATGTATAATGATTTGATGTGAAGGAAGAAAGACCTATCTTAGGGTTTAAGGTTAAGTCCCAACTAAGTGCGTGGATGACCTCTACAGCTGAGTGCGCAGAGGGTTTTTGTAAGGAAGGTGCTGCAAGCTGAGTGCGCAGCTTAAGGGTGCTAAGAAGATCTGCAGCTGAGTGAGCATATCAGAACTGTGGTTTTTGTAAAGAGTTGAATATAAACATAGTTCTATGGACGTAGCCCCTACACTGGGGGTGAACCACGTATATCTTTTGTTGTGGTGGTTCTGTATTTTGTTTCTGTTCTGTTATGCATCTGTTAAGTAGATAAAGAATAAAGTAAGATAAGATGTTAAATAATAACTTCGTTGTGAATTCCCAGTAAGGGTTGAGCAAGTAACTGTATGTTATCTAAACTGCGAAGTTAGTTAAGTGAATGTTTAAACTATTTATTGTATGAGTATTGTTTATAAGACTAAAGGTACAGTAATATCCCTCTTGTGCTTGCAGAAACCTGATTCTACAGCACCCCATAGCTGTTTTGGGTGAGACCGCAACCTGTTCGCAGGTTGTTGCAAAAAGGGATAACACTGTGGGTCTTTTGTTGGTGCGAATCTAAAGGTATAAAACCCGGGTCTGCCCATATCCCAATAGAGATACATCAGTTCTGGGTGCAGCTGGAAGAAGAAAAATTTTGAGAAATCGACGCCTTAAAGGAGACATAGGCTGAGGTGTAGCGAAAGGCTACTGAGGAGATTATGAAACTAAAAAAGGTGCAAGACTTCCTGATCGTTGAATAGGCACAGATGTGTGCCAGGTGTGGGAAAGTCAAGTAGGCTATTTCTGAATCCTACCAACACATTTTTGAGAACATGAACGAACTCACCCTAGTCGAAAAGGGAAAACGATTGGGGAAAAATATTGTTCAGTTTCAGGATACCAATCTGATGCTCAATACCCTGGTGAAACCTAAGATTCCATTGGAGTAGGTTGCGGAAAGGAAATCCTCCATTGAATACATGGCAACTAAGTTCTAAAGCATGGAGTAAGAGGCTAAAGCTATTATGGAAGCGACAACATAGTTTTGGCAGAGTGTTGTCGAGGGAGAGCAGCTTGATCAGCTAACTGCACAAGTGTAAGAAGCTGAAGGTCAACTAATGACCTTGAAGACATCACTGAGGGCCATGAAATTGATGGTGCAGATCACACAGGGCGAGTAACTGAAGGAAATATAGCAGAGAGCTTCCTGTACATAGGAACGCCAACAAAAGTGCTGCGATCAACTTTATGAATTTCAGGAAATAGGCGGACAATTAGTTGTTAAAGCAGTCACCATGCTATAGGCATTATAAGATAATTGACAAACAGTCGACAACAAGGCCCAGGAACAGTACCCAATGAATTATTCTTTGACTAATTGTCAGATTACTGTCGAGATAAGGTACATGAGATTGCGTAGCAATTTAAAGATTTCAAGGTACAGACATCAGCACATACCCTATTAACCTAATGTGGCTCGAGCACGATCCACAAGACTGTGTTGGGGGCCTATTGGCAGGGGTTTTGGTAAGTGAGTTTCACAACATCGCAGTAGCTGCACAACCTCACGTGGTACCACGCAAGGCTAGATTAGCGCGATGGGTGGAAGAATAACCGCTTTGAATATTTTATATGTTATTTGACCAAGTTTTGTTGTAATAGGTCATTAGTGGTTATAAGTTAGTTATAAGTGGACCCTCAATGTAATGGTGCAATATATTTATAGATCTATATTTGCAAGTAGATGAGACCACTGACGAAGAATAGGAGAATCGCATCAGAGGATAATTAGGGCATAAGATCTAGTGTGATCTCGTTTTGTGAAGAATTTCCTGTGTATCTATGATTGAGCTGGGTTTTCCTGATATATGCAGTCTCCGGTTTTGGAGAGAATTGTGTAATATGGTTCCATTGTGCAAGATTAATATGATATGGAGATTGTGGCACAAATCTTGTCTGTTATCACTGTTGCGATATAATCTGTTATGATGCTGCAACCAATTCTATTATGATGTTGTTTTGGTATAATGTTGCTATGATTTAGTCTCTTTATATTATATCTATGCGATCTATTTTTTTGCTATATCGATGCGATCTATTTTTCTGCTACTGTTTGTCGCACTATGAGTAGATATGTTTTATGGATGATCCCGTAGTATTAACAATATCATGAAAAATGTATGATGCTATAATGATTGCATAAGTTCTGAACACACTCTGCAAGTTGAGGAAATCATGTAAAGTCAACTTCAAGCTCTGGATCTAGCAGGTATGTGTCCTTTTTGTCAAATCCCCATATCGTCCGTCCCCACAGCCAAAAACTCAGTTCCGACAGCTCTCCCTTGAATGCCTCAGGTGAGACCTCATCTGCTCCGCAAACGTTGTTGGGTAGGGTAAAATCTATCTGGGCTGATGCTCAGGGAGATTTCACTGGTTGGGCGTCGACAAAGTGGGAACCCCTGTCGACGAGGATTTTTTGGTGGGTTTCTCTAACATTAAGGGACTAGTCAGTTATTTTTGGCATGAGAACACTGGGAATTATTCCAACCAAAAGGATGTACGAAAATTGAGAAATGGTTCAAGGAAATAAGAACCACATATTAAGAAATTTCTTCACATGATACAGATATAATTGTATGAGAGATTTAGGAGTGCATATAATCAACACCTTCTCATACTCATTCCCATTATCACCATCATCACCACAATTGTCATTTTCACCATCCTCATCCTTGTGCCCATTTTCACAATCATCTCCACCAAGCTCATTGTCACCATCACCACCCCCATGCTCATGGTCACCATCATCATCATGTTTCATCATCACCACGCCCATTCTGACCATCACCATCATGTTGCATCATCCTCTTACTTGTGTTGTCAACATCATCCTCCTCATCCATAATTTTTCATCGGGCCATAATCCTCATTCTCATTGTCTCATTGTCACCATCACTATACTCATACTCATTCCCATCACCACCATCATCACTATCATGATCATTGTCACCATAACCATCCCCATGCTCATTGTCACCATCACCATATGCTTGATCATCACCATGAACATTGTCACCATCAACATCATGCCTCATCATCCTCATGTTTATGTTATCACTATCATCCTCCTAGTCCATCATATATCATTCATCACCATCATAATGCTCATTGTCACCATCATCATCGTCTCACCATTGTCTCATTGTCTCATTGTCACAATCCTCATCCTCATTCTCACTGTCACCATCATCATCACCATCACCATCATGTATCATCATCCTCATGTTCATGGTGTCACCATCACCATCCTCATACCAATTATCTACATAGGTGAAACAAGAATATGTCGTTTTTGTTGGTTGAGACTATACCTCTCAAAAATTCCCTCGATTACTACTTTCCAAGGAAAATAACATTTTTTTCTATTATGGTTCAATTTTTCATATTCATAAACAACTGGATAAATTTCACCAGCGTTTTCATGGATTTGTTGTCTTTTTTTCTTTCTCTCATATAAGTACACCATAATATTCTAACCAATCAACATCCTCCTCATCTATCATCATCCTCACAATCATTGTCACCATCACCATCCTCACTGCCACATTGTCTCATTGTCATGATTACCGCCCTCATCCTCATGCTTATTTTCACCATCAACTCCATCATGCCCATTGTCACCATCACCATTAGAGTACATTTGAGTTGTTGAAGGTGGTTCAATTCTAGAATTGTTGATGTGTCACTATATGGCTTCTTCATTTTAGGCTCATTGATTGGGATTCCATAATGATCTTGGGTGCACATGTGAGATGAAGGGTGCATGCACAAAATGATGAATGCAAGTGTGGAAATGGATCATTTGCATGCAAGTTTATAGTGTGTGTGTGGGGAGCTTATGAATGTGCACATGTTCTAGAAATTGGTGTGCATAGTGCCATTTGCACCAAATGTTCCTTCGGACCTCAACTTGTGTGCATTAAAAGTTTGTTGTAAAAGAATGCGTTCAACAGGTTAATTAATGGAACAGCATTAACAGAAATTAAGTGCTCAGAATAGAACAGAAATGAACAACTACATAGGTAAGCAGATGCAAGGAAGAAACACAGAAACAGAGAGTCACAAATAGAAGTTGATAACGGAGTTCACCCCCTCCACTGGGATACGTCTCTGGGTCCCTCTCCAATGGGTACTGATCCAATTAATCTCTTTGAAATCGTACAAAAATGGTTCTGGAAACAACTTTAGCAACTGTAAACAGAATGTTGTACAAATTCTTGAAGACCTCTCTTATGGAAATTACAATTAGCATTCAAAAGCAAAGAAAGCTAAACTATAACAAAGAATGTTGACTTCTATAGTAACAACATCTGGACACTTCATAACAAAAATCTCTCTAAGCTTCTCATAACAGAGAATCGATGCTCTACGCTCTAAAGCAAGATGCGTCCCCTCCACTCTGTCTCCCTGAACGCTGGCCAACATCCTCTATTTAAGCATTTTAGCGAGAGGATAAGTAACGGGTTTGATTAGTCCATTACAACTGTTATTTTCTTGATTATCATTACAACCATATGCTATACTAAATCATGCCATTCCGCTAAGTCACGGCCTAAGCGTTATGTTACCACGACGTTCCATATCCCCAAAACGTTGCAACCAACTTCACGCACATGTGCTGACTCACAACACGTTGCCAGGACTTGTAACTGGGATATGCCACATAACATAACCGTTTGATTCCATTTCAAAAGTTACAAATGTCGCAGTATATGAGTTCTTCGCCATATACCTGATCCCCGTCGCAGCATACAAAGGTCGCAGCATATGGGTAACCTCCACGAACCATTCGATGCTCGACTTTGACGGTTCACAAGCTGCGCAATCCATACATAACTGCGTGCCCATGTGATAAGCCGTGCACCATCTGCGTGGCATGCAATAACTGCACGGCTCATGCATAGACTTTGCGACTCCCGCACAACTATGCGACTCATGCGCAAACTGCGCTGCGCGATCCCTGCGCAAAGTGCGCACTATGTGATAACTGTGCGGGATGTGCATATAATGTTTTCATATGAGTTAAAACCATAGATTGATAACACTTGTATCATATTGGATCAATGTGATTTTAAAGATGAATAATCCACCAGATCATTCCTCCCCATTGAAGAGCTTTTGGACCACCAAAGCTCCCTCACTTTTCCAATCTCCATCCATCTTGCTTTGTTAGGATGCATTCCTTTCAGCCCCACTCGAAGGTACTCAGCATTCCCCCTTCGTGAAGTCCTTACATTTCTGTCAAGAATAACATCATCCTGCAACTCTTTCATATATTCAGGTGCCAAATCATCAACTGAAGGAATCTGTATGCTAGTTTCCTCATCCATGATCATAGGAGGCTCATACAGTTTAAGATTCTTGACATTGATAACTGAATAAATTTGCATGTATGGAGGTAAATTCAAGCGAAAAGCATTAGTACTGATCTTTTCCAAGATCTCAAAAGGACCATACCTGATAGGCTTAACCTTTTTACCTTCACCTTTCATTCTTTCTTTGGTGATATGTAACCAAACTCGGTCGCCAACCTGAAATTGATGATCAACTCGATGCTTGTCATGCCTGGCTTTGTACTTTGCCTGGCTCTTCTCCAACTGTTCTTGGACTTCCTGCTGCACTTCTTGGATTCTCTGAATGAACCATAGAGCTTTATCTGCATCATGATGTCCATCCACTGCATCTTTTCCAAGGAGAAGTCCATCGGTGTTTTTGGCAGATATCCAAAACAAGTTTCAAAAGGAGATCTTTTTGTGGAAGAATGAACTACATGATTGTAAGCATGCTGTATATACTGCAAATTCTCATCCCAAAGTTTAGGATGTTTACTACAATATCCTCTGAGCAGCTAAACCACTGTCCTGTTCACTACCTTTGTTTTCCCATTGGTTTGTGGATGAAAAGTTGTACTCTTTTTAAGTTTAGTATCCATAAGCTCCCATAAAGTTGACCAGAATTCTCCCAAGAACTAGGAATCTCGATCAGATATAATCGACATCAGTAGCCCAAAATGTACCCAAACATTCTGAAAGAATAGGTGAGTTGTTTGTTCAACAGTGATCTATTTATTACATGGCATTAAGATATATATTTTGCTGAATCTATCCACAACAACATATACGTAATCATGTCCTTTCCTAGACATAGGTAGTCCTCCTACAAAGTCCATAGAAATGCTTTCCCAAGGACGAGAAGAAATTGGAAGAGGTGTGTACAACCCCAATTTCCTATTGCTAGGCTTACTTGTCGCACACATAACACAACCTCTTATATATTTAGCTACAGTTTCTTTCATTTGAGGCCAATAACAATGATTCTGAAATACAGACAAGGTTTTACTCACACCAAAATGTCCTGCAATCAATGAACTATGTTCTTCTCGAATCACATGCACTTTTTATTTCTCTGGAATACAGAGTTTACCAAGATGATACAAAAGTTGATTATGCACATAATAGTTCTCTTCCTGTTTACCATGTATTAGTGATGCATGTGCTTTCTTAAAATCTTTATCTTCTGCATGCTGTTCAATGTAACTTTCATGTGTCAATGAACTATTTTGAAGAATGATTGAAGCATTTGTAGGAGGCCTTCATAACATGTCTGCTACCTTATTATGAATTCCCTTTTTGTACTTAATTACGAGATGAAACTGTTGTAAGAATCCCATCCATCTTAAATGCCTACTTTGTTGTATTTTAGTTTGAGATTGTAAATATTGAAGTGGCTGATGATCAGTATTTATGACTGTTTCTTTTCCCATGATGTAATGTTTCCACTTCTTCACACTCTGTACTAAAGCATACCATTATTTTTCATAGGTCGGATAGTTACTTACTGCAGTAGAGAACGTTTCTGAATGGTAACAAATTGGCTTTCTCCCTTGCATCAAAACTACTCCCATGGAAAACCCATTGGCATCAATTTCGATCTCAAATGGCTGCTACAAATCTGGAAATGTCAGAACTGGTGCTGTGCTAATATTTTCCTTCAAAGTGTCGAAGGCTCTCTGATGCTTTCCTCCCCACTGGAAAATTTATTTGATGCTTGTCAACGCATGTAAAGGCGTAGAAATGGAAGAAAACCCCAAAATGAATTTCCTCCAATACGGAACCGCACCTAAAAAGATTCTGATTTCAGTAATGGTGTTAGGCCGTGGCCAGTTTACAATGACAGCAACCTTGGCTGGGTCCACTCGCAGGTGGCCTCCACCAATAATATGGCCCAGATATACTAAAGAAGTTTTAGAAAATTCACATTTGGGCATCTTTACATAAAGCTTCTCCTTTCTTAGTACATCTAAAACTTTCTTCACATGTACAACATGCTCTTCCCATGTTTTGCTAAAAACTAGGATATCATCCAGGTATACAATTACAAAATCATTAATGAATGGTCAAAATACATCATTCATGACCCGCATGAAAGTAGCAGGAGAGTTACAAAGCCCAAAAGGCATCACAAGCCATTCATACAAACCCTGTTTCGTTTTAAAAGCTGTTTTCCAAGCATCATTTTCAGCAACATGGATTTGATGATACCCACTACACAGATCCAATTTAGTAAAGTAAATTGCATGTTTCAACTGATCAAGCAAATCATCAATGCACGGAAGAGGATACCTGTTTTTAATGGTGATTTTGTTAAGGGCCCTGTAGTCGATACACATTCTCCAGGACCCATCCTTATTCGGAACCAAGACTATAGGAGAGCCACAAGGAGAAGTGCTAGGTCGGAGGACCCCCTTCTCAATCAGCTCCTGAACCTGCTTCTTGATCTCCTCATTCTGCATTATAGACATCCAGTACATGGCTATGTTCGGGAGTGGCACATCCTACTGCAAATGTATCTCATGCTGAATCTCTCTCTTTGGTGGTAACCCTTTCGGATATTGAAACAAATCATCATACTCAGAAATGATTTCAATCAGTTCAGATTTATTCTTAGGGTCACACCCTTAAAAATATTTAGAGATCTCATCATTTTTCACCTTAATCGTCATTAACACAAAATTCTTACTAGCATTTACCAACCTCTTCATTTGTCCTATAGAAACTATTGCTAGATTGGTCTTTATCTTATGTGCTCGTACAATATATTCTACATCATATTTAAAAATATGATACTTATTCTGCTCTCTATAAAAGACTGCTTTCCAGTCATACAAATATGGACTCCCAAGTACAATTCCACAAATGTCAAGTGGTACTACATCTAGTTCTACCTCATCCATGAACTTTTCAGTAATGGAAAACTTCAATACACATTTATTTGTAACTTGAAATTGTGTATCATTAGTAACCCAACCTAGAGGATAGGGCTTTTCATGAGGCATAGTAACTAAATGAAATTTCTTAACCACTTCTTCTAATATCATATTTACTTGTGAACCACTATCAAACAATGTATCAATCTTTGTGTGATTTGCAATGACATGAACATGAAACAGTGCACTTCTATCTTTATCATTTTGCTTAGAAGTAGATGGCAGATTTGTACTTGCACAAGAACTTGATTTTGCATCAATGGGAAGAGAGATACTTTTATTCTTACCCTGTATCCCGACAGCTATAACCTTTGTTTCATCACCTGGGTCGGATCCTAAGTCCTGGATAACTACTACAGTAGCTTTTTCTTTGTCATTATCTTTGTTTCCTCCGTACTTCTTTGACCTTAACTCTGGATGAAGTTTCCAACACTTAGAGACATCATGTACCTTCTGACAATGTGAACATGTAGGCTTGTCACCTTCTTTCTTAACAATAGCCATATTCTTTTTCCCCTTATCTTGATCTTTCGATTTGCTGTCAAATTTAAAGGATTTCTTCACAAAAGTATCATTAGTATGCTTTCCCCTAGCTTCTAAATGTGTAGCTTGAACACATACATCATCCAAGGTACTGGGGTTAAACATCAACAAAGTATGTTGTAAATAAGAATGCATACCACCAATGTCCTTAAGAAGAGTTTCCTGGGTATCTAATGCAACATTCAATGCAATAGCCCTTTTTCTAAATTAATGAGTATATTCTTGAATGCTTTGTCCCTTAGCTTGTCTAAAAATTTTCCAACTCATGGTTAATTGTTGCATGTGACCTAAAGGATAAAATTGCTTCCTTAATACTTCAATGAATTCATTCCATACTGAAATAATTTTACCATTCTTTCGAAGATCTTGATGAATCTTTCTCTCCCACCAAGTAAGAGCCATTCCACTCATTCTCAAAGTGGCCAATTGAATTCTTGAAGGGTCATCAGTAATTCCCTACACCCTGCAATATACTTCAAGCTGCTTGATCCAATTGTCTAACTTTTCAGCATCTAAATCTCCATTATAAATTGGCAATTCAAATTTCAGATCCAATTTGAAATAAGGCATATTAGGACTTGCATTATTTGAATGAGAAGTATGAGAAGAAGAGAAAGATTGATTAGTTTCATGAGGATCACCATCACCTCCTTCTCCTTTACCCTTTTCTTCCTTCTTCACTTCTGCATCTTTGGATGAAGATCCTTCTTCTTTCTTCTTCCTTTCTACTCGCTCATCGAGTAGAATTTCCATCATGGCTTTCATGTTCATAAAAGCCTCCAGAAACTCAGTTTCTGAAACAACAGGTTTTTCCCGTTCTATATGTCCTTCTTCTTCCCCTCATGGAGAAGACATGATTCTTGAGAATGTTCTCCTGGAGCCAATCTCAGGGTATCCTTCAATTAATTCTCCTTCACCACGCTTTAACCTGAACCTAGTAAGCATTCACAAACTTGCACAAACAATCAACCAACTCTGATACCATAACATGGTCCGTCAGACCTCAACTTGTGTGTATTAAAATTTTGTTGTAAAATAATGCATTCAATAGGTTAATTAATGGAACATCATTAACAAAAATTAAGTGCTCAGAACATAACAGAAATGAACAACTACACAGGTAAGCAGATGCAAGGAAGAAACATAGAAACAGAGAGTCGCAAACAGAAGTTGATAACGGAGTTCACCCCCTCCACTGGGCTACGTCTTCGGGTCCCTCTCCAATGGGTACCGATCCAATTAATATCTTTGAAATGGTACAAAAATGGTTCTGGAAACAACTTCAGCAACTGTAAACAGAATGTTGTACAAAGTCTTGAAGACCTCTCTTCTGGAAATTACAATTAGCATTCAAAAACAAAGAAAGCTAAACTATAACAGAGAATGTCGACTTCTACAGTAACAACATTTGGACACTTCGTAGCAAAAAATATCTCTAAGTTTCTCATAATAGAGAATCGATGCTCTGCGCTCTAAAGCAAGCTGCGTCCCCTCCACTCTGTCTCCCTGAACGGTGGCCAGCATCCTCTATTTAAGCATTTTAGCGAGAGGATAAGTAACGGGTTTGATTCATCTGCTACAGCTATTATTTTCTTTATTATCATTACAACCATATTCTATACTGAATCATTCCATTCCACCAAGTCACGTCCCAAGCATTATGTTACCACGACGTTCTAGATCCCCGAAACATTGCAACCAACTTCACGCACATGTGCCGACTCACAACACGTTGCCAGGACTTGCAACTGGTCTATGCCATGTAACGTAATCATTTGATGCCATTTCAAAAGTTACAAATGTCGCAGTATATGAGGTCTTCGCCATATACCCGATCCCCATCGCATCATACAAAGGTCGCAACATATGGGTAACCTCCATGAACCATTCGATGCTCGACTTCGACGGTTCGCAAGCTGCGTGACCCATACATAACTGTGCAACCATGTGATAAGTTGTGCACCATCTGCGCAGCGTGCAATAACTGCGCAGCTCATACATAGACTGTGTGACTCACGCACAACTGTGCGACTCATGTGCAAACTACGCTGCACGGTCCCTGCGCAAAGTGCACACTATGCGATAACTGCGCGGGCTGTGCATATAATGTTTGCATATGAGTTAAAACCATAGATTGATAAACCTTGTATCATATTGGATCAGTGTGATTTTAAAGATGAATAATCCACCGGATCACCAAATGTTGAAGTTTTGAGCCATAACCCCTTGACATTCTTGTTGGAATTGGAATCACCATCCTCATCCTCACCACCCTTGTCAGCACAATTTTTATGTATATTAGTTAAGAAGGGATAAAGGTGAGATCAAGATATTATGTATTTTGAATTATAGAAATATGACTGCGGGGATGAGAAGTTGATTGCTTGAGAGGAGACTAAAATCTTCATTTCCCCCCATAGAACCACATGTTTGAGGCAGAAGGTGACTAAGGTAAATTTTAAAGCGCTTGTGGTACTTTATGGAAATTTCAATGGTTCAGATTTGAAGAGTGAAAATATCAATGATGGGAAGAGAATATACCAGAGGAAGACACACGATAGAAAAGAAGGTAGGATATCAACAAAATGACCATTGGAAAGGATTAAAAGTTGAATTTGATCAATGACATGCGATAAAAGGTAAAAGAGATCAATGATGGAGGTGGGTTCCACACCCACAACATGCACGGAGGGTAAATCAGTCTCGGGCCAATAGATGTTTTAACATTTTCCACGTATTGGAGGGAGGATCATTCTGTTGGGTGAAAAGAGGTAGGGAGAAACTTCCTCCTACGATCCCAAAATCGCTTATGGACAATGTTATAAAAGGAAATTCACGTGGATGCATAGTAATTGTATTTTACGCATAATAAATAATGTGTATGCATCTATAGAATCCAAATTATATATTCTTTTTCCAGCTGTCAGTTTTCAAGTAGGCCATGTATATCTCACATCCCCTCCCCTCTACTCGTCGAGAGAGAGGACGCAAATACACTGCTCTGTCTATCAAACCATGCAATCTAGCCCCATGAACATAAACCAAAATGAATTGAAATAAAAGATGCATGTACAGATGCATAAGACATGAAAATGAAATGGAAGCAAATACATTCATTCAAGCATTCAACATGTTCATGATAATTTTAAACAAATACATTGCAGAGAATATATAACAGAGTGCTTATCTTTATAGTGAGATTCCCCACAACTAGCTATGTTGTTGCAACATTCCACCCAACCATAGTCCAATTTTCTCATTAATCTCTCAGCACCACTTCCAACCCCGATATAGGCATGATTTCCACAATGAACTAGGGAACAATAGGCTCAGACATTGCCAAATACACACAAAGGTTCATCTAAGCCAATCCAAAATTGGTTTTATTGGGCTGCTAAGGTAGTGGAAAGGGAGAATTGATAAGCTAGTGAGCTCAACCACAGAGTTGGGGACACCTACACTAGATCTATATAACTTGAAATCCACAATACCTGCACACCCAACACAAGAAAGTATTCCCTTCAATGCTACACAGTTCCGCAGGACATACCTTCTTTTCCAATTCTCTTCAGGGTGTGCATAGAATATTTTCTAGCCCCTCTTGATTTGTCTATGAGGTTCCTCTCTTCACTATGTTTATCAATCCAATTCTGGGCCTCTTCCACTCCTAAGTACTTCATACTAAAACAAGGATGCACACAACAACAAAAACAAGTGCTGTGTTTGAGATAAATGTCATGGAAAACCAAAAACAAAATTGCGAATGGGGAAAAAAACCATGGGTAAGAAATTCATTTTTAGAAATGTTATTGGGAACTACAGGAAAAAAATTGACCTAACCAAACCCTCGAATAGTGAATCTCTACTACACATTCACTCAGCAATACAAAAACGGATTTCTGGGTATGGAAAAATGAGGAAAACAACAGAAATCATGGAGGAAAACACACAACAAGCTCCAACTATGCGAGGAAAGAAATAACATGGGTGAATAATGGAATGGGAATTCATTTCTTGGATTTTTGTTGCCTCATGATTCAAAAACACATTTTTCAAAAATTATGGTTAGCCCCAAGTCGAATTTGACTTCGATGCTCTTACATTCCCAAGGCATTAACTACCTCAACCAATTTCTAGAAGAAATAAATGATTGGGTGAATAAAACAAAAAAGGTAGTTGACAGCTTTAAGAGTTCTCCCATTGACATTTGGCTCAACCCCATTGGCTCAAGGGTTTGAATAATTTCCCTCCCTATTCCTTGTGAAATCATGCCCCCATCTCTTTAATGTTGCATTCACATAGCTAGTTGTCAGTATTTTTATTATTTTGCATATTTATGCGATGTCCGAAATATATTGTGCCATCGCCTAGCACGATAACCATTGACATCAGTTTTTAATTATCAATACACATAAAATGCTAAATCGACAGCGAGGCCTTGGAATTTATCTCCTCACCATGATTTAATAATAATATTTACATAATTTACTATTTTAATGCAATAGGGGTCAAAATAGGGATATTACAGTATCTAAGCTCACAAGCTATTTTTTAAAATGGAAGGGGAAGGTGAAATTGAGACATGGGTTCATGAGTTCAACAAACTGGAAGAAATATTTAAAAATGGGGATGGGGAAATTTTTAACACAATAGTGTCTTCTGTTCCATTACATGAAATAAAAAACATATTAAAAACCTCAAAGGATCAAGGAATTGACTTAGACGACGTCCAAAGGTCTCATTTTCAACATTTTTGTCCATACCAAACCCTTAATTTCCCAAATTTTGTATCCTAGTCTGCATCAAAATATCCCTAATTTGAATGAGTCATAATGGAATCAAATAGGTCCAAAATCATTTACCCCACCAATGTTGTGGTTGTTAGAGACTCACTGTAAGTACCCAATCATTTACCCAGAACCTTGAAGATTTCGTCAAAGAAAATTTGATTGAATATTTCAGACATACTGCAGTTGAAGAGAAACACATATTTTATCCAGAAAGGCTTACGACTAATGTATCTATGGAAAATAAACCTTTTCTCCTTGATATTAACATATTCAATGAATAATCCTAGTGGTTTATATCCTTATTGAGTCAGTTTCAACGGTTGGACACTAATAAGTTTGTCCTAGAGGTCTTGTTGAGTCTGTTGTTTAGGATAAGCATGCATTAGTCTCAGTCAAAGTCTAGTCAGTCATATTGAATTAAATTTGATGAATTCATAGATAAGATTATTCACTCTCATTTATTGAATTTCCACATAACCAAACATTTTAGATATCAAACCTACCTAGTGAGGATGTTCTTATTCTTTAATGAGGAGAATCTGCAATATCCAAAAAAACTATTTACTTTTGAAATCAGAAATACTACCTTCAACTATATGAATCTTATAATGTCAGAAGTATACATAGTAATATTTCAAGAAAACTTTCCTAGAGTGCTTCCCAAGATTGAATAAGTCTTTCAATTCATCCCATACAAAAGAATTGGGGATTGGTTCATTCTGAAGGAACATACCATTATAAGGGTTTATGGTTTTTTTCATGAACCATACATTTTTCCTGCATTCTTGACACCCATGATATTTGCTATGGAATTTATCATACATAAACTTATCATGTAAAATGATAACTTCTTGATATTTTTAAATTAAATTTTGTTTGAAGGTAGGTCCCTTTATCATAAAAAACAAGGTTTCTCTCCCAATGGTTGAAGGATTATTACAAGATATGAATTTTATGAAACATAGTAAGATTAACTATGGTCCTCATTGTATTATTTCTCAGAGGAGGAAGCCGGGAAAAAAAATCATTTGATCATCAAGAGATAGATGGGTTAGATGACATAGCTAATTTAATGGATTACCATTTAGATGTGGAGGATTCAAAGAGCTTATAGGAAAACCCATCAGCCAAAATAAAATCAACAACAATGATTATATCAACTCCTAGGAAAATTGTAATTACTATTAAGACAAGTTTTTCAGAAGGTGTCGAGTTTGAAGATGAAGACTCAGAAGTAGAAAAAATACCAAAAATATAATCGAGGAGACAAATAGTTGAAGTTGGCAGAAAAAATATGAAGGAAAATATCCAAGGACCATATTTTCAAATTCAGGAGTATAGTTTTGTAGAGACACAAGAAGGTGGGTCTAGTGATAGATACAAATGAAGGAGTGACTTGTATGCTATATAAGGACATGAAAATAATTTTTATTCATAAAAAAATTTAAATATTTATTCTAAAGTAAGGAACATTTTAGATAAGAAGGTTTCATTGGTCACTGTGAAATACCATGCAAAAATACATTAAATTTAACAGTAGCTAATCAGGTCATATTTGTAGAAATGAGATTCAATTTGCAAAAGGTCCCAATTCCTGATAATATTCATTTACATTAGAAAACTGGGGATTTTATTTATACTAACATGCTGAAAGAAACATTAAAGGTTTCAAAATTACAATCAACAATTTCAAGATTGGAAATTTAGTTGAAGCATTAAAAGATGGAAAATCAAACATATCATTAGAAAATAAAAAACAAACTTCAAGGTGATATTCTCGCTATGGATAGTGAGCTATATAGAGGACAAGATACAAATAAAATGTTAACTTAAAAGGAGAGCACTATCCAGATATTAAAGAAAAAGCTAAAAATTCCAGCTACTTAGTTGATCCAAGATTATGAGTTGACAGTATTAGAAAGGGTAAAATAATTGTTTTCTAAAGAAGTAAATGACACCAATATAAATTATTAAAACTTTCTGATGAAAAAGGTCAATGGGAAAATGAAAGAGATTTCCTTATTGCTAAGATCGATGTCTTAAATGAGTATCAATTAATTTTAGAAAAGGAAAGAGAGGAAAAAGAAAATATTGAATAGGTGGAAACAAGTTAGCCATGTACAAAGATGAGTACTAAATCCATTGTTCAAGATACATCACAAATCATCTTGAGGGATGAAAAAATAAATAGTTTGAAAACAGAAAGCCAAAGATTGGCTGAAATAGTTAAGAAAAAAGAATATGAACAAATATTTTTTGAGAATAAGTGCAAGGAATTGCTTGATAAAAATGAGAAGTTAGCAGAGAAAATTTCAGGACAACTACTAGTACAAGGTGAAAGGAATATCATTTTGGATATGATTATTACAAAAGCAACAAAGATAATACCTTACCTGAATTTTATCAAGGAAAAAGAGATGGTAATCAATGTGGCAAGACAAACTTTCACAACTGTAAAATAAACATTGGATAGGGAACCAATAGATACAACTCAAAACACTATAAATTTTCTTAATAATTTTTTTTTTTCTGAATAAGAATTGAGAAAAATGGGGATTAAGGACATGATTATAGTCATAACTTGGGAAATGAAGGTTATTGGAAAACATCATCACATTGAGAGTGTAACACGCAAAAGAAGACCAGATGCTACAACAAGTTAAGTCTTGCAAAGGCTTGTTTATAGAATTGTTTCAAAAGGGTCTGCCTTCTTTTTGGGGTGATGATGGAAAGATGATATCCCAATATGAATATTGGTATTTGTTGGTTAAAACTATATTGTATCATAAAAAAATTGGACATATGACTCAGTCTCTGTCAGGAAATATTATAATTGATAAATTGGATGTGGAATTTAAAATAATGGACTTGTTCAGGATTATTGGTAACAAGATGCCACCTATTTCTTATGTGGATCATGTGGAGATAATAATACTATCTAAATAAATGGAAAATATTGTAGTGCCATTTAGAGACCATTGAAATGTTTGGACAAATGAAACATAGGCTACATCAATGAAGATTTCCATTTCAAGGATCAAGTTGAAGACTTATCAAAATCCACTTCAAAGTGGATTTAAAGGATTACAAGTTAGACATTTTCTAGTATTTAAGAATCTTTACTTTGTTAAAGTCATTTGACAAATGTAATAATGAAATTACAAAATGCCTATTTTATAATGTAGGTAGTTAGGTATCAACTCAAGGATAATTTTGATGTATAAAACCATGTTTTGTAATGTAATTAGGGTTGGAACTTGTGAGAGTGAGACTCATTTTGTAAATGAGCATTTCAAGTTAATAAAATTTGCAGACACAAGCAAGCATTTTTCTGTATCAGATATTCTCATGTTGTTATTTTACAGTATGTACTTATTTTTTCTTATGTGAATGTGTTTCCTGTTATCCTTTTCCATTATGTTGTCTTTCATGCTTGAATAAGTTTATATTAAATAGGAATTCGTAATCATAT
This sequence comes from Pseudotsuga menziesii, assembly GCA_001517045.1. NCBI lineage: Eukaryota > Viridiplantae > Streptophyta > Pinopsida > Pinales > Pinaceae > Pseudotsuga > Pseudotsuga menziesii. Next base: position 568,264 of record LPNX010855579.1, read on the forward strand.
GCTCTATTCCATTGACTTCAAGTATTCACAAAAAATATTTCTCTAAAGGTAATATTGTATTCATCTTTTGATGCCTATATTAATGGACTGTTCATTTTTCCTCCTTACCACCATACAATCAAGAAATCGACTGTAAGTGAGTAACTATACTGACTCTATGAATGAATTTTATTTCAAAGCACTTTCATTTATAATAACTCATGATTTTGACTCCATTCCCAATGGTAACCACTTGTTTAATCCATTATGATAATTAAACTTGTTTCTTGAAGAATATATATGGCCTTAGTATTTACTTGTTGATAGATATTTCACTGGCAGGAAAGAATCCAACTGTTCTCCTAAAGGTTGGTTTGTAAGTGTTGATGTATTTGTAACTTCAGAATGTATTCACTTGTATATCTTATATTGTATTTCATTATACCTCAATGTTCTGATCAGGAGATTCATTAATATCATAAAGTCATGCAAATTCATTAAGGTTAACCCTCCATTGTATGTCGGGGCAATATTCCCCACAATTGAGTTGAGGTTAACCCTCCATTGTAAGTCAGGGTAATAGTCCCCACAGTTGAGGGGTATTAGGGTTATTAGACTCTCTTAGTGAGGTCAACCCTGTAAGAGTAAAATTCAAGTGGAAAACAAGTATAAATAGAGAGTGATCCTATCTATTTGAAACACATACACACACTCAACTGTAGCGCATGAGTGAGAGAAGAGGAGATCACATAAGTGAGAGAGAGAACATCTGTCGAAGATTATCTTTGTGTATTTGGGTTTTACTTTAGCCATTGCTACTCATTCTATCTCTGAGGAAGTTGATATTTTTTCTCCTTTATGGCTTCCCTGAGGAAAATCTTTGTGTCTCTTGTCTCATGTGATTATTGTTGTGCATGTTATTCTCTCAAATAAGATCCTAGATCATATTGATTAAATGATAAAAATTTAACATGGTATCATAGCCAACCTGAGAAAAAGACAATGTGCAGCTACAGAAGCTATGGATCCTTACTTTTTGGGTCTCCCTCACCATATTACAACAAAAAGAGGTTAAGATAACTCTCCATTCAAGGGCGCATATTTCTGTCGAAGCAGAATTTGATTTCAGGCATTTTTAGTTTTTGACTTGTCACTACTATAGGAAGTTAGGGATTTTCGCAGAAGAGGAATTTTTGAGTGAGCCCAGCATAGGATTTATCTCCTCCTTAAAATTGAAATTTAGAGACCTATATTAAAATTCTTGGTTGGGTAAAACTATGGGAAAGTCAAACCCTAATTTGACCCCAGACCAGAAAACCCTAAAAGACTAACCCTAATCATTTTGGTGCATTCACTACATATCGAGATTGGAGAAGGCTCAGGAGCCAAAACTTTTACATGACAAAGATAAATTCCTAATTTACCATGTGGAAAGGTTTTAGGATCAGATTCTCTATACTCGTGGATATATGATTCCTCTAAATCAGGATTCCATCCTCTCCCTAGATTCATCCCTAAACATGACACCTAGAGAAATTTTTTTATCTCGAGCTACGATGGTCCAAATAAAATTTCGAAAGATTTTCAAGATAAGGCATGGAATGCAATTTCTGTGGTAAAGGTTTTAGACCCTGAAGGTGAAACAATGACATGTGGAAGTCTATACAAGTTCTCTATGTTGAACAGTCATGAAACAAGTCACCTTGGGAAAACTGTCATAAGTCCCAACTGGTGAAACCAATTATGCTCAAACCTATGGTGTTGGAAAGAGGACAAATGAGGATACCTTAGTATGAAATTGAAGACATAGGGGAGCATTAATTTTATACATACCATAGAAGCAATATTAGACATTTCTATAGAAGAAATTAAAAAAACTAGGGCATCAGATATTTTGTAGTTCTGATCACAGTTTTGGGAAAATGAGTATGCTTCTCAGCTCGCCTTGAGGAGGTTCATATTTCTATCCAATCAGATATGAAAGAATCCCAAGTTTTGAAAATTAGGGTTTCTCTAACAAACCCTAGATCAGCCAGATTCGAAACAAGGACAGACACCTCAAATCAGTAAAATCTAATCTTTTGCTATTTAGATTTGAGGTTCTCATTTCAAAATGATCTATCACATGAGTTGATGACAAGCTTGGTGAAGCTGGAAACTTCCAATTATGGAAGTATAATACCTCTTTGATCCTTGAATAAATTGACTTGGATTATTATTTCAGTAAGAAAGGTCTAGGAGCCATAGGGAGATGAGGCTAAGGATAGAGCCAAGAGAATCATTACAGATTCTATTAAATATCATCTCATCCCTCATGTGTCATCCTTGAAGACACCAAAAGGAAGTGTTCGATTCTCTGATGAAGTAATCGAAGAAGAATAAGATATTGTTAGAACCACCTTGAATGGCCTCCCATGATCATGGGATTCATTCATTCGAGGAATGTGTGCCAAAAGGAAGTGATTACCTTTAGTAGACTTGAGGAAGAGTGCACACAAGAACAAGCTCAACTCATAATAAGATAAAAGGAGATGGGAGCAACTGAAGATATAGCTCTCACGATTCAAAGAAGATCTGTCAAGTGACAAGGAATATGAAGGACTCAATTCTTAAAGAACCTCTTATCCATCTTAGCATTTGGATAAGAAATGATGATGTCATGAATGAAGAAGATGATGAAGTAGAAGGCTTAAGAGGAGTCTACCCATGAAACAAATAAATATAAGTATTCAATTCTCATTTCATGATATTATTTAATTATGCATTTGTTTATATTTAGTTGATGTGCTATGAATGATAGAATGTTTGCATTAATGACAGTATACTACTAATATGCATGTGACGGGTAAGTATCCCATGGTGCTATACAACTCTCCATTGCTACTTATCTAGAATGAAACTTGTTTGTTGACATATTGGATTAGTGCACAATCTCAACGATGCCATTGTAGAGATGGAAGGAATCTAGAAAGTTTCCTTGAGATATGGAGGAATGTTTTATTAGCTAAAATAGTTGAATGATTATATGTTTATGCATAATAATTTGCCATTATGAATATGACTTACAACATGTTTCTAACCATACAACTATTGCATTTGACTTGTAGGAAAGACCACGTACAATAGCCTACAAGAAAAGAAGGACGAGAATTTTTCTGAAGAATAAGGGATGACAGTTCAATAAATAATCCAAAATGATGAATAATATGATGATACTTTCAAAGAAAGAAAGAAGGTCTTGTACGAGCTCAGAAGGAACCCATGGGATAACACATACATGAGGAGCTTCAAGATCACCTAGAGTGATGAAGATTGGAACCTTTGCTACAAGGTTGAAGATGAAATCCTATAGAGGATGACAAGCTCACAGATGGTTGTGAAAACAACTTTTGAAAAGGTTCATGATAGAGGATCTTGGTATCCAATGACCCTAGATGGATACATAGAATATTAGTAGCATAGGATGCTACGTGTCACTCTTGTAAAAAATGTTTCAATACATAGAGTACGGAAGGAAGAGGAAGAATGATTCTCCACTTCAGAGGGAGTGATTGCAGAAGATCCTGAGGTTCTACATTGTATGATAGGATGGATATATTACTGATGGCTCTAGGATTTACTGAGAGTAAAGTAGATTCCAACCTTTAATTCAAGGTTGAAGGAGAAATACCAGTGATGCTCATGTTATATGTCGATGACTTGTCCCTGACATAAAAAGTAGAACTAATTAAAGATGCAATAAGGAGACTTGCTTCCGAGTTCAAGATGAAGGACTTGGGTGTGATCCATTAATTTCTAGGCATGGAGGTGTGGAAAAGTGCAGATGGAATCTCCCTTGGATAAAGGAAGTATTTAGTGGAGTTCCTGAAGAGGTTCGGGATGATGGACTTTAAGGCCATGGAGACACTTATGGAGTTAAACCTGAAGCTATTAAGTGATGCTTCATCAGATTCGGTTGATGCTACAATGTATCATCATTTGATTGGGTCATTCATATACCTGATGAATAGGAGACTAGATATTTTCTTTGCTGTGAACAAATTGAGCCAGTTCCTGACAAATCCGAGACATGTTCACTTGATTGTTTCAAAGCATATTTTGAGGTGCCTGAAGGGTACAATTGACTATGGCTCAAGTATGAATTGAATCAGAAGATTAACCTAGAGGGTTATGTGGATTCGGATTGGGAAGTGCCATTGATAAGAAGAGAAATTCAGGGTACTGCTTCAGTATGGGATCAGGTGTGATCAGGTAGGAAGGAGTCCTGGATGGTGCTAAGTACAGCCGAGGAAAATATATGTTGCAACTTGCTCCTCTACTTGGGAGAGAGGAGCAATGAAGCTCTAGTTTGTGATCCATATCAAGATCTCTTGAAAGAGGGAGTTCTATCATAGCCGATGAGACAGGTTGTCTGAGCATAAAATCCTGGAGAATCTCATAGGTTTCCTAGACATAAATGGTCCTGTAGGTTGTAATCCAATGTAATCAGTCATGGCGAAGCTCACAGGTTATCCTTGGAGGTAATCAACCTTGATGCGATTCTATGCTAGAAATGGCCAGAGTGAATTTTGACTGCTTCAGGGAGAATCTTGGTGTTCTCCAAATCAAGGTTCCTTCTAAGGAGAAGTGATGCATCAGAGAGCCTTTTTGACATGGTGGTAGGATTGGTTCCTCCCATGGTCAGATGTAAGTGCAAGATCCTTTCTAACATGGTTGTGGAATGTGTTCCTCCCATGTTCAAATGTAAGTGCCGGGCCTTTTCGACATGGTGGCAGGATGGGCCTCCCATTGTCGGATTTAAGTGTTGATCCTTTCTGACATGGTGGCAGGATAGGCCTCCCATGGTCAAATGTAAGTTCTATCCCTTTCTGACATGGAGGTAGGCTGGGCCTCCCATGGCTGGATATAAGTGTTGAAGAAGATGAATACCTACATGGAGGTTAGGCCTACAGCCAACATGAAAAAAGGCTTACTCTGTAGAACTTCCTATGACGAGTAGAATTGAGAGATAGCACCATTTTTTTGAAATAGCGAGAGTAATGATGATGATCTAGTTTGATGATGATCCAACTTTGATGATGATCCAGCTTTCATGATGATCCAAATTTCATGATGATCCTGTGATGAAGACTTGTGCTGATGAACTGTGTCAAGAGAATACCTTCCTAGTTAAGAGGGAGTGTTTATGTATTTGTAACTTTGGAATGTAATAACTTGTATATGTTATATTGTATTTAATTGTACCCCGATGTTCCGATCGGGAGATCCATTAATATAATAAATTTATGTAAAGTCATTGAGGTTAACCCTCCATTGTAAGTCGGGGAAATAGTCCCCACAATTGAGTTGAGGTTAAGCCTCCATTATAAGTCAGGGAAATAGTCCCCACAGTTGAGGGGTATTAGGGTTATTAGACTCTCCTAGTGATTTTGGCCCTGTAAGAGTAAAACTCAAGTGGAAAACAAGTATAAATAGAGAGTGATACTCTCTATTTGAAACACATACACACACTCAACTTTAGCACATGAGTGATAAATAGGAGCTCGCACAAGTGAGAGAGAGAACAACTGTCGGAGATAATATTTGTGTCTTTGAGTTTTACTCTAGCCATTTGTGCTCATTCTATCTCTGAGGAAGTTGCAAGGTTTTCTCCTTTATGGTTCCCCCGAGGAAAACTCTTTGTGTCTCTTGTCTCTTATGATTATTGTTGTGCATGTTATTGTCTCAGATAAGATCCTAGATCATGTTGATTAAATGATAAAAATATAACAGTAAGGTTACCTTGGAAGTATAATTCCATGACCAAAATATAAATTTTGAGTGATAACATTTTGGCACCATTTTCACGGAGCGAGAGTTCCCTCGGAAGAATGAGAGTTTTCAAGAAAAGTAGAATTTCTGTGGGAAAATAGGAGTTCTTGTATTTGAAGGTGGTTTTATTCCCCCCCTAGAGACTTCACATTCAATTTCAAGAAATTTTATTCAAAATCCAAAAAATTGGTTTTCATAAGAGTTCATACAAGAGGTAATCCTAATCCTGGAAATTTGTATTTTGTAAAAGATCTAGAAATACTTCTAACGAAAGGAAAATGGAAAGATCAAGATGATACTTCTCAGTTAGAAATGTATTTTTCTTTATCTCAAGAAGTGCCTTTATGTATTCAATATCTTGTTTTGGATATTAAATTTGAATAGTCTCTTTTAAAATCAAAATATGGAACTTATTTAAAGAAAGTTATAATTGATCAAAATATATTTATGTCTTACCTCCTAGACTCTCTTTGGAAAAACTTGCAAAAAACTATAAACATAGAAGAAAGGAAGCAACCAATTCAAACCCATCAACTACAAATTCATAAACTTTCTCAAAACCCTCCAAGAACTATGCTTGGTAGGTTTTCTCCACTTTCTTTACCAGTTGTTTTGCATGCCCCCCCCCACAAAACTATGCCCAAAGAATCACACTGTATGATGGAGAGGGAAATTTTACATCCCAACAACATGTTGACAAATTCAGTGATTTCATTGGCCTTGATGAAGTGGATTATGATGATTCAAGATGAGGTTATTTTCACAGAGTTTTTTTGTGAAGGCAATTAAATGGTTCAAAGATATCCCCACAAGATCTATTCATGATTTTGATGGATTTCAAAATCTTTTTCTTGATCGATGGGAAGAAAAGAAGAATACTTTACAGATCCCGACTCAATATAATAATATTAAAAAGGAAACTTTTGGATATGTAGATGATTTTTAAAGTAATTCATGTGGGTGTATAATTAGGTTCCTCTTGATATACAACCCCTTGTAGGATCTTCCAAGCTACATTATGTTGATGCCTTTGAAAGTGACTTTGCTCTATTATTAAGGAAAATAAAATAAGCTAATTTATTTACATGTTCAAAGATGCATTAGAAGTGGAGGAAAATCTAATGGAATCTGGAAAAATGAAACAAAGGGTTGATACAGATAGGAGAAAGGCCAGGGAATAAAATCAACCTTCAACCTCTTCTTCAATAGATGAAAAGTTTTATATCATGATGAGAACCATGGAGAAGCTTATGTATATATTGGATGTAGACAATAGGCCTCAAAATAAAGATCAACCTAAGCCACAGAATAAGAATCATAAATTTAGGAGACCTTCTCCCCCCCATTTTAGACAAATAGATTAGAGAAATCTAAGAAATGTAGACTATCAGCAGGTGAGACCCTCTTTCCTATAAAACTATGTTGATGAAGATTGAATAAATTGATCCCATGAATAATGAAATACATCATTTTGATGATGTTGATTCTGAGATATATATGACAGAAGAAGTTAAGAATATGTTTTATCAAGAGAAATATTGTAATGCTTTTGAATTAGAGACAAAACAATATCAAAGAGGGTATGAAAATGTTGTAAGTGATATTCAAAGAAAAATGAACATGAGAAAGAGAGATGTAGTTGTAAATAAAGGAAGGATTCCTCCAAATCAACCTTCCAGTAATCAACAAAATAAAGAAAAACAAAAAGAGGATGTTGTAAAGAAAGTTCTAGAAAATAAAAAAGAAATTTCAAAAGAAAATGATAAAACAATCTCTCCTTTCAGTTTACAAAACGAAATTTCAAAAATCAAAATTTCTATCTCTTTCAATGAGTTGTTGAAAAATAATGAGTGCAGATAAAAAATCACTAAAATGGCCAGAAATGATGGAGGATGCCATGCTGACACATAAGAAATAAATGATGATGCCCAACTATTGTTCTTGGTCCCAGAATATAACACAATAACGAAGAAGTTGTTCCACCCTTCTATGGATCTTAAATGTCCATGATATGATCCTTCACAATGCTATGCTTGATTAAGGTGCTTCACATAATTTGATTCAAAGAGTGGTAGTTGAAAATTTGGAATTGGAAATTACAAGGACTTATAAAGACTTATTTTCCTTTGACTCTATAAAGGTTAAATGTTTTGGGTTGATTAATGATTTGGTAGTTACTCTTTCCTAGGTTCCAACCAAGATTATTATTATGGATGCAGTGGTTGTCGATATTCCCCCAAAGTTTGGCATGTTGCTTTCTAGATATTGGGATTCAAAGTTGAAAGTAACACTGCAAATGGACTTGTCCTATGCAAAAATCCCACTTTTTGGAGATAACGAGAATTTGTACATAGAATAGAGACTGACCTATGTGGTTAGTAGTCAAGATAGGCCTGGATGTCATCCCATATATGTAGTTGACACTGAAATGGTATATTCCAGTTTCTATAACGATTTCCATATAAAAAAAGACTTACTAATGGTAGATGAGAAAAAAGAGGATAAATATTTTTCCAAGAGACAAGAATCCCTTAAACAAAAACAAAAAGATGAAGGAGTATGGACCATGTATTTTGATGGATTAATAAGTATAGAGGGAGTTGGGAAAGGTGTTTAAATAATTTCTCCAAACAAAGAATTTAAGGTTTATTCTTTTAAGTTAATTTTTGAATGTACAAATAATGTACCTGAATATGAATCTTTGCTTTTAGGGCTATATGCATTAAAATATTTGAAATAAAATAGGATTGATGTTTATGGATATTCAAAGTTGGCCATTAATCAAGTAAATGGTATCCATCAAACCAAGCACCCTAGGATGACAACATATAGGAATGAAGTTTGGGATATGTTTGAGAATTCTTCCAATGAGTATAGAGTGATGGTGATCCCCAAGATACAAAATAACATAGCAGATTATTTGGCCACTACAGCTGGAAATTTTAAAATTCTTGTTTATGCAAATAAGAAATATAAAATTGAAGTTGTGAATAGGCCCCTTCGTGATAATTCCAAATATTGGAAAGTTTTTGAAGATGATTTGCAAATTAAAATATTCTTATAAATGTCAGATGAATTTTCTAATACCATTATTAATGGATTGAATCAAAATTTGGAAGATGTTCAAGGAGATGAAGGATCTGCAATTGGAGACGAGGAACATAAAAAATGAAAGGTATGATTGGTGGGAAGGATATCTTTCATATCAAAATCAAATTTATTCCAAAAGGACTCATACCTTTATAGAACATTTTTTATATAAATGATGTAGCAAAAAACCCCAAAGTGCAGCCTCATGAAGATAAAATTTAGGATCAGAACATTAGAACAAATCACTACAACAAATCTTGAAATTAGCGTCCCATTTAGCATCCCCTTTTAGTGTGATTTTTTTTTACAATGAGTGGTCAAAATAGATGCTAAATGGGACATGTAATGGACAAAAATTAAAGCATCTCAAAAAATGTCTTTTTTTGCTTCCTAGATAGCATCCTTTATGATGTCCAAAATAGCGTCTATTTTTTTGCTTCCAGAATAGTGTCCAACTTTGCCTCCTAAACAACGTCAAGGTTTGCTTCATAAATAATGTCATATTTTTCTTCCTAACAAGTGTCTTCTTTTGCATCTTAAATAACATCCTCATTAACGCCATATTTGCATCCTTAATAGAACCATGATAACATCCAAATTAGCATCCAAAATTGCATCCATCTTTTCTACCACTTTAGCATCCCATTTTGCACCATGTTTTACGTCCAAATATGTGCCAATTTTTTCTTCCAAACTTGCACCAATTTTTGCTTCCTTTTTTGCATCGTATTTTGCTACCAAAATGACGCCAAATATTTCTTATATTGTTGCGCCATATTTTTATTCCTATGTAGTGCCATGTTTTGCATCTAGAGTAATGTCTTATTTTTATACCATATCAATGCCATGTTTGGCTTCATCATTAGCACCACATGTTGCGTCATTTTTAATTCCTAGTTTCACTTTTTTGCGATGTTTGGGTTCATCATTAGAGCCATGTGTTGCATCCTTTTTAATGCCTAGTTTCACATCTCTCATTTTTTTGTCACTAATTTAGTAATTTTTAGTAGTTTTATATACGAATTTTGGTCATGTTGTTTGGTCACTTATCTCTCATTGTTTGGTCCCTTATCTATTTTTTTTATTACTAATTTAGTTTTTTTTAATCGATATTATAATATCATTAGGGAATGGAGGAATCGAACCACCAACCTCCTGCTTATAAGGCGGGAAATCTTCCATTGAGATAACACACCCTTTAAGAATTTGGGAACCTAACTTACAGAGTCCTCTATAATGGTAAAAATGATCAAAACACAGCTTTGAGTATCTAATGCTCAGCAAATGATGATAGATTGTATAAGTTCATACTATATGATGAAGGAGGTTATGAAATCCATAAACCTTTTCTTGGAAGTTTGAACAAAACTCAAGAAATTGGCTTAATGGGATTACAAAAACCACTATTCCCTAGCAATCGAAAGTGTACCACTATATGAGACCTATCAACAACAATTATCTTAGTGTGAATGCCAAGGATATATTAGATAAGAATGATCATCCTAGAGTCATGTATAAGTGGAGCAGTCTGACTTTGATTAGGATGGGGAAGTGTACTCTTATCAACAACAGGACTACCACTTGATCCTCTTAACAACATTCATCCTAGATGTATGCTTTGAATTTTCAAAGGAATTTGAGCTAGGTTTTGTCATGAATGCGTGCTCAAACTCCTTCATGGGATCCTATAAAAAGGAATGCGAGAAATCACACCTGGGATCCTACTTAAATCCCTATAACTTGGGATCCTTCTTACAACCTTACGAGTAATGACACTTTGGATCCTGCTGAAACTCATTCGAGGACTTCTACTCAATACCCTTCTGGGACTTCTACTCAGGATCCTTCTTGAGATTCTCCTATGACTCTCACTATGGCTCCTACTCAAGCTCCTTCTAGGGATTCTTCTCAAGATTCTTCTAGGTATTCTACTCAAACTCTTCTGAGGGATCCTGCTAGGACTCCTTGGAGAGAACATTCCATTTATTAAATTAACAAGATAGAAAAGTGCACAACGTACAATTACAAAAAACCAAACTATATGAAATTATATATATACTGAAGAATGTCAAGATAATATTAGAAACAAAATTATAGAACTTCAAAACACTTCCATGACATTCACAGATCATTTCAATAAAAGGGGAAATAAATACCGACCTAGAACTTCTAGGGGCATCACTCTAAGGAGATTGAGAATATGGACTCCTATGTGCCTTAACTTCAACAACATTCATATATTTGCTTTTTTCCTCATTCTCTTTCACTAATTCATCTTCTTCCACAATATCTTTAACCACAATTCCTTTCTCTTCCTCAATGCCTTACTTGTCTAAAGTTTCTTCCATTGGTAATTTAATTAGTTTTGCTAGAAAGAAAAAAAAACTATAGTCAGATGATTTTCCATATAAGTCATGGTTAATAAAATATTTTCAAAATCAATTAACATGAACATATTTAGCACAATGATTTCAATTTTCATGATATGCAATTAAAAACTCTACCAGGACCTCGAGTAAATTCTAAATTTAAGATATAATAAAACCACATTTACTACTAAAAATTTCAGCAAAAGCTAAACTAAGATTTAAGAGTCATGTAATTAAACCTTTCATTAAAGGAAATTTAGGGTCTAAAATGGGCATTATAAGAAAACGTGGCAACAATAAGTTCTTGTGAGTTGGAATTCAAGAACCAATAGAATTTCAATAAAATGAGTCAACCATAATGGTTGAATTGACATATTTCTCATAAGAAAAAAACTACTTTTTTTGTTCGTATTTTTGACATATCTCCCTATGTTTTTACTCAAATTTTGATTGGGAGATCTCGTTGGATACAAAATTTTATTCTGCATCCAACGAGTACCAACAATGAATACTTTTGACTAACCCCACTACCCCAAAAACAAGAAATACCTGAAAAAACATGATGATGATGTCATCATCACATTTTTTCAGGTATTTCTTGTTTTTGGGGTAGCAGGGTATGTCAAAAGTATGTAGTGTGGGTAATCGTTGGATGCATAATCAAATTATGCATCCAACGAGCTCTCTTGATCGAAATTTGAGTAAAAAAACAGGGAGATATGTCGAAAATACGAACACAAAAAGTAGTTTTTTCTTTCTTCCTCCAAAATTATAAATATTATTTTATTATTTTAACTATTATTTTATTATTTTCCTTAGGAGGCCCATTTTAGACCTCAAAATTCATCTAATGCACAAATCGTCTACTATTATATAAAAGGGACATTAATCCTGTAGCACAAGTACTAGAAGCCATGTAAAAAAAAAAGCAATTTATGGTCCGTGGAACCATAGACAAAGTGGCCTCACAGAAGAAATATTTTTCCAAGAGGTACCACCATTTTTAATGGTGACGATTAAAATTTTAATTTTAATTTCTACAAATTTTACATCGAATACCTTCAAAAAAATTGGAGAATAGAATTCCAGTTTAAGTGTTACCATTGTATTCTAGCAAAAAAACATTATCAAACCCAATATCATCATTTCTATCAGTTCCACAAAATGCTTGATAACAGGTGGCAAGCTAAACATTAAGTCAGTAATGAACTACCACTTACCAGAAAGTTGAGGCTTCTCAAATGCACAGGAGTGTGTCTTTGATTTCACACTTTTCTTATCAACATCATTGTCACTATCACTTTGAGTATCACTCTCACTTTCGATCTCACTCTCACTATCACTTCCACTGCTATAGTCACTATTTGAGCTCCTGTAATTCAAAAAAAATTACTCAAACAATATTACAAAAACAAATTATGTATATAAGACATGAGACTGCATTTCGTATTCCTAGGTCAATGAATAAATAATCCATACCACTTGGACTTTTGTCTTAATCTCTTCACTTTTCGACCATGTATTTTTCCACTCTGCTTGTCCCTTTATCGCTTTGTATGTCTATGCTTGTTACTTCTTGATGATTTCTTCTTTATTCTCACCCTATAATCTTCACTTGAAGTGCTAGTATCATATGTTGAGGGAGATTCCAAGTCAGGATAACTATTAGAAGTGTCTAAAATCAGTGTTTGATGAGGTATATGAATCAGAGTAATAATGGAACCATATCCTCTTTCGTCGGTCCTAACGCACCTTCCTATGCTTTTTACTTTTATGCATTTTTTGGCTATCATAACTTGACACTGCTTCTTTTGTAGCCTTCTATTTCTTTCCTTTCTTTTTATCTGTAGATAAATCCAAATTTTCATATCTGAAAGGAATAAAAGAAAACCATTTCTACAAATTACATTCAAGATATCAGTCAAAGAATTATAACATTTATGGTCAGTTAAATATTCAACAATGGAATAGCATGATGCTTACAACTTTAAAGATAAAATTACCTTCATCAAGTGCAACTATAGTATTATCTTTGACTGGCAATATTTCACCACAATTAGAAATCTTAACTGAAACAATAGGTATGCCTCGATCTATAGTTGATAACCACTCAATTTTCTTCATTACATCTATTCCCTCAACAACTCTTCTAAAGATGACATGCTTGCTGCAAATAATAAGAAAATAAACATTAATGATATGAGAGTAAAACGGAAAATAGAGATGGGGAGAGGCAAGATATCCACATTAGTTAGACAAATGTTAGCCTCACCCCCTTAGTAGCATCTAGACCAACTGAACTAGACTAAAGAGAAATGCCTACAAAAAATTATCAGGATTTAAAAGGTCAAATGGTAAAAATACACTAGTTTCTAGCACGCAAAGAAAATAACCCATTATTTCAAGGTAAAGGAATCTTGTATTTCTAAAATACGAAATTTCCATATGGTGACACTCATGACTCATGGATAAAGATAAAATATGTCAATCAAAACCAACATGTAAAGTTGCTCAGACAAAGTCAGTTGAATACAAAAAAATCATAAATGAAATTCAAGATATGGAATCAAGTATATACCCATAAAGATGTGGTGCTGCTGCAAAAGTAATAAATAACTGAGAACCATTGGTGTTTAGGCCAGCATTGGCAATTGATATAATACTAGGGCCATCATGACGTAACTAAAAATTATCATCTCTGATAAGAAATAGGAAATGTTCAATACAATGCTGACAATATAAATCATATTGTTCAAAGTGAAGATGTTTCGAAACCTGCAAATTTTCCACCATATATTCTCTCTCCCCCAGTGCTTGTATAGAAAACAAGAGACATTAACTGCATCATTGATATTCAAATGTCCAACCAATATTTGCCAATATTTCAATTAAATTTCAAGAGGAATAATTAATTTGACCTGTTAATTATGTGGAATAATATTTTTCACCCCACTGTGTCATCTTTAATTTCCATGGCCTATGAAACATACGATATGATAGTCAACCACACTAACAGGCTGCAAAGAAGATGAAATCTGTACATTGAATTTCTTTTCTAGGGGAGATAAGGCGCTAGGTTATGGCTGTGTAAGAAAAACTGTATTTTTTATTGACTGTAGAAAATGAGTCTATATGTTTCTCAGGGATAAGAGTACCTTCATTTCTCTATATAATAATCTCATCTCAACTGCCATTTCCGTTTAAGGTTCCCTTATCGATCTTTCATCCTGGATTCCCACAGAACAGGTGTAGTAGGATGATTGGATCTATTGCATAATTCTTTTTCCAATCTTCCATTTGGAAATACGATGATGATCAATAACTTCTCATCATCAAGCCTTTGAGTATAGGCATTATTGGTTACACTATATTTTCTCTTAATAATTGATCCGTATACCAAATTTTTGGCATGATATCCTTTCTCATGATGTCGTGCCACATGAATCTTGCTACATGGAAAATGTACAATCTCATCTACTCAATCCTCTGTTCTCATCTAGCCTAAAGAAACACCTTTATAGGAATTACCTAAAGGAGTCATCTATATGGTTGACCCCAATGTATGAAGGATTGGTAATGACGAACCCTTGATCTTGATTTGGATATATGATAGTTTTCAATATCGTTTGAATAGTTCACTTGAAATTAAAATGGTCATTGTGAAATCCATAAAGGCATCGCTCACTTTGTGCCAACTTTACCATCCTGAGACTTCATCGCTTGTGGAATATTAAACCTGTGCCACTACAAAATCATTCACGTATGCCTCAAATTTTCCATAAAGAAGGATATTGTTGGGCTTGATCATAATGGAAAATCTCTCGGTCTTCACCTTTCTTAGTGTAACTGCACAAGCACATGTGCAAAGCCAACAACATTTCTGAGCCTCATCACCTAGTCAGGCTGAGCAGAGTTCTATGCAAATGCATATCTAAACTATCATTAGGCATGGATTGGAGTATAAGGGTTTTGACATTCAAATTGGAGGCCATACTCATACTTTTTACAGGGTTCCAATGCCTAATTGTACTTATTGTATTGAATTATTCCATAAAACAAAGTTGGACCTCGGCTTCTAAAATTTTAGCTTCCATTAATAAGCTGCTTCCACCAGAACACTACAAAGAACCATACATCCTTATAGGCCACCCAAAAAATGCTTAGATATGTACAATCCATTACGTCTACATCGTTTTCACATTTCTTCACTATTTACAACTATTCACATTTAATGGGTAGTTGGGCGCTCTTTTTCTTATTTATCACACCTCCAGAGGTAAATTTGAAATTTTGAGCTATTATCACCCATGTGGTTCTTCGCAACTATTTAGCAAAATCTTAAAAAATTGGTGGGCTCAATTCTGGTACCAACTGGTGGGGTTAATTATGGTACGAACCACTATGATGTAATAACCATTGGAGAAAGCAACATGACTGATAAAAAATTGCAACACAACAAACGACAGTTTTAAAAAAATGATAAAACTAGATTTCTCACAAATGAAAAATGCATAATTCAAATGCACAAGATGTCAAAACAATGGAAGAAATCAAATGCACCAGTGAGAGTGTTCTACTTTTCTTTAAGGTACTCTTCATCTTCTCCTTCCTAAGTGACTTTCAATTGAAGCAAATATGTGGTCTCAAAAAAGTAACTATTTGTTACGGAGAGAAATTCCTATGGCTTGGGGTACCACAACAGACAACTTGACTCCATAAATCAATCCTTTCCAATATGCAATAGAATTTAAATGTCTAAAACTAAAGGATCAAACCTCGTACCTTATTCCAGACGGTTGAAGTAGATCCCCGTTGATATTTCCAACTTCAACTTGAATTGATAAATCACTTCCTCAACAACAAGTAAACAAGACAAGCATACTATATATATTGGTGTTAGATCTATTCTAGCATATATAATCAATAATGTATAAGCATTTGAAATCATCCCATGGATAAAATATTCATTCAAACATACATTATTGGATAGGAAAAGAAATTAATATTAATATTAAATCAGAGATTACAATGGATACAACCTCTATCGGCATGTCTGCGAATTAGAGAAACTGAATCCCCCACTTGGGCCCCCACCACCTCAATCCTCCATCTCTCGATAGCAAGCTCACAAAGGAAAGCTTGGGAAGAACAAAAAATTGCTCCAAGGGACAAAGGGATGCAGACTCAAGCACAAGTTCCGGCAACAATGGACTATAGTTTCTTTGCTCTCAATTCTCTCTTATGCCTTCAATGTACCAAAGAATTCCTTATATAGCTTTTCAAATGGGTAATGAAAGGTCGAATCCGAGCGATCTCAAGGCATATGGAAGGCTAGGAGTCAAGTGAGTCAGATCCATGTCAAGGAAAACTCCAAAAGGATTTGGATTATGCACACATCCCGATGTACGCGGTTTTAGTGGTCAAACCCACATATATACGTGATTAGGGGTTTAAAAGTTGCATATATGAATTTACACATGTTTTTAGGGATGGTCAAGGAAACATCAAAGGACAAGAAATGGTCCAAGGGGTCTAAGGAGTCTGCAGAGGGATAGGGGAAGGCCATACAAGTGTGATTCACCTGGAATGGTAAAATCATCCATAACAGATGCCCCCTAATGTGTGAGGTCATAGGGGTCATATGATGGCCGAAATACATTATAAGTCCATCCCATAAGTGGAGTGTTGAAGGATCCCAAATGGAAGACCAGCTACCCAATCAACATAGTACAATAATACAACTCTGTACATACAGCAAATACATATAGCAGTCTCGGATACATAAGAGTACACTGGCCATGAATCGGCATGATACAAAATATCACATAAGTGGTCATCGCCACATACAATATACATACATCAGAATCTCCATGATGAAGATATACAAAGGATCATGATCTCCATAATGGCTGAAGATACACAATGGATCAAGATCTCCATAATAGCTGGAAATGTCTGACATATACTGGAATCAAGTCACGAGAGCTGAAATCTCATGAACACTGGCATGATCAAGGATGTAGCATATAAGAGATGCCACCAATATGGAAGGTCTTCTACACAAACTGCTACAAGTACATGTCCTACTATGTGAATAGAGGTGTCAAGGTTGAACATAGTAGTCCATCATCTGATTACTGGTCATTGATGTATACCGTTAACAGACATGAGATCACCCACCGATAATGAAAATGGGAATCAAGGTACTAGAGTTCAAACTAACAGGTGTGAATAGATTTGTTGAGGTCGAACACTTGAGAGGATCCATCGATCAGGGGACATTGATGTATTCCCAAAGACTGTCGATGGCGAGAGAACCTACCACTGATGACTGCAAGTCTCAAGGCACTAAAAAATGACTCTAGATTCCAATCCTAGAATAAATGATCTGAAGTTGATGGGATGAAATATGCTGGAAGGAGGGCATTAAGGCATCCCCCATCATCCAAAAAGTGGTACTCAGCAAAGCTGTATAATGTGGAAGGACTCGATCATAAGGTGCACAAACCAGTAACTGTACTGGGAATGGCCGACATGCAAAGTCAAGATAACTGAGGAATGGATAGCGACACTCGAGGGAAAATCCCCTCTCGGTAAAAATAGGGAATCAAGCTGTAAAGGATATATAAAATGGCTCTGCATGGCTAGACATGAGACATGAGACAAGCATGAGCTATATGGCTGAAACTCAATGTCAGGGAGGCCAACGTAAGGCTCAATAAAGCAGAAAAAGCTCATGATAATGCAATTACAACTTGACATAAGGGACTCCTGAGGGAAATAGGCCATCAAAAGATCAAGAGGAGTATGAGGCTCTTGCGAAATGTCATGGCAATACTATACAACAGACTCCCACACCCTAAGGGACAAAACGTCAGCATGGGCACCAAATGCAAATAAGGCGCTAAATAGGGTACCCATGTAAGGTCAAGATCTACCACTCATATCATGCCACTTCTAAAACAAAAAGAAGGTTCCGTGACATAATAGAGTGGGTTCGTACCTAAGGCTATAATGAAATGGTCATAAGGTCATGCAAAATGAAAACAGTGATGAAACCTAAGCTATATGCCAGTTTAGACATGATACCTATAATCAGCATGAATAGGTCAATCCAACGGCTGGAGCGGCACTCAAAAAGGTCTCCTACATCATAAATTAGGTAAAAAACGGTCCAAAAAGATTAGAAATGGTCCAAACTATAGGAAAGGGGGTAAAAATTTTCAAAAAATTGAAAAATTTCTATAAATAGTAAAAAATTCAAAACATTATAAAACATTTGAAATTTTTACCCAATTGAGCTTATATTTTCAACAGCGAATTCCAAGAGATCCAGCCAGTGAAATCCACTACTGTTTCTTCCAGGTACTTACCCATGCTCTTCTCTTCCATTTTGATGCAATTTTTATCAAATTCCATGGTTATTTGGGATTTCTAGGCCAATCCAAAATAGGCGCTATGACCCACATGGAATTCGAGGGTTTTCTGTGTATAGGGCTGGATATATGTGGAAAACGCCCTCACAGACGCATACATACGCGGTCGCGCATGAGGTTTTTTAAGTATTCTAATTGGAAAACTTGCAATTTTTTGTGTAGGATGGTCCTAGAATGGAGAGAACATGAACATGGTGATGTAGAGGAGGCAGCAAGGGCCGATCTAATGGCTCAGTAAGCACTATGTGCACGTGGGCTCTACAAATTTTGGTGTCTTGGTGGCTTAAGGGCCAAACCAGGACTATTGGAGATGCTGGTGGATTACTGGGATCCAGACTCAGAGTCATTCCAGATAGATGGGATGTCCCTCACCATAGAGGTGGAGGACATATACTTTATTACTGGACTTTCCATACGGGGGGAAGTAGTGAACCTACGTTCTAGTACGCCCAGAGGTGGCCTGACTATAGATGAGTACATTGCGGTGTACTACTATCCGGACACGGAGAAGGTGGGGAGTCAGATCCCAACTAACTCCATACATGTGCTGGGCCTAAAGGCCATCCTACTGACACTAGGCAGGATAGCAGGCTTGGCTTTGCTCCACTAGGCCTCGCGGCCTCTGATGTTCTATGCATTGGAGTGCATGAGACCCATGGTATATGACTGGAGCACTACCCTACTGGGAAATAGGAAACATCAGCTCAGTGAGTGTAAGATGGGCAGAGTGCAAAACTTCAGTTTTAGTAGTATACTGAGCACGTTTTTCTTCGAGCATGTTCCAGGATTGAGCCCTAGAGTTGACGTTTCTCTACACGGGGTTCGAGATCTGGCCCAACGACGTTGGGCAGATGCGATGCACAGACTAGGGGGAGGTAGGGTGTCCAACCCCTATCTAGCTAAGTTATTTCCGTGGCGGCGATGACAGATAGTTGCCATTGATGACTACCCCTATGCAGGAATAGATTTCCGGGGGGACCCGGACATGCCGCTACCACCAGGATCGGCATACGGTGACATAGGTAACGAATCTTGACCCTCTCTTTAAATTTTTGAGTTATTTAATTTTTTTGTGTTTTCTGATTATATGGAATCAAAAGACATGTTTTTGGGTGATAATACATAGTGAAATCTACCATATGCATGCAGATGTGGGACCACGGTGGCCTGAAGGCTTCCCTCATCATAGATGGAGGGGAAGAGGAGATGACAGCATGGGTGTGGATGCGGAGTGGACGCTCCAAAGCATTCATACCAACTTTGTGAGGCTGACACATAGAGTTCCCATGGCACAAGTTGAGGACTTTCCTGAGGCTATGCAGTGCCAGGTGGTGGGTGTACCACGAGCATGGGTGCGATTATTTCAATGGATAGCTAGAGCCGTAGTGACATTCCATGATCACAACCCCCCTCCTCCTCCACATGCTTAGATACCTGGGAGGGATACATTTTGTATTACCGTGTATTATATTTTCGTGGCTCGAGAGCCCCATTTTTGTATTATGACACTATGTATTACCACATTTTGGATGTATATAATTTTTTTTATGATGATCGGTTTATTTGTTTACATGTGTAAAAATTTGTGTTTGTGATGAATTTATTGTGTATGAAACAAATGCCAATCTAACACATAGTTAGCATATGAGTCATCAACTTGATTATTAATTCTTGGAATATGTACGTATGTTATATTGTCAAATTGCTATTCTAATAACCTCACACGTAAGAATATTCTTAATAAAATTAGATCTATAACATGGTACAAACCATTAAGTTGTGACACTACTAACTCCGAATCAAGACGTACCTCAAGCGAGAGAACGCCATGTAAAATAGCATCCCATAGAAGCTCAATAATGACACTATATTTAACAACATTGTTGGAAGATAGACGTAGACATACGCCTCCTGAAGAGAATACTTAACCCATAGGAGTATAAATCACCCAAGAAGTAGAGGCTGAGTGTTGAGTGTGACAGCTCCCACCATTCATGAATCCTATGTAGGTGGAAGATTCCATTGAAATCTGCCAAAAGAAATGGAAACTAATCACAAACCTGATCACTATAAGAAAAATACCTAACTATGTAAAACTGTACAATAATATACAATAACCAGCCTTGGATGAAAATCATGCATAGTACTATTTGAGATAGAGCTCATTCCTAGGTTCTGCTAAGGTCGTTCCCTCATAATCCACCAACTCATAAGCGCCCTTCTCTAACACACGTTTGACGACGTAAGGACCACGCCACATGGGGTTAAACTTTCTTGCCCCCAAGGGTTATTTCGGTTGATCCCACAAAAGGACCAAGTCTCCCTCACTAAACCTCCTTGGATGGATAGAATTATTGTACTGGACCTTTACGCGACATTTATTTACTTCTAGAGCCACCAAGGCATCTCGACGCTGCTCATCAAGTTGCTCAAGGTAGACCAAACGCTCCTCCAATGGTGAAGTTTCTAGTAAAAGCTCTATGGCTAGCTTCAAAGAAGGAATCTCGCATTCAACTGGTAATACCAACTCCACTCCATGTACAAGTTGATATGGAGAAAAAGCTGTGGCAGTCTTAACAGTGGTTCTATATGCCCACAAATCAGGATATAACATAATGTGCCAATTATTCTTTCTTTGTGTGATGGTTCACTGGAGAATGGATTTGAGTGATTTATTCACTACTTCTACTTGTCCATTTGCTTGAGGGTAGTAAGAGGAGGAATTCTCTTGTTTGTACCCTAACTTTGATGCCAACTCTTCCATCATACAATTCTAAAAGTGCGAGCCATGGTTAGTGACAAGCTCTTTCGAAATCCCGAACCGAGTAATAATCTGGTTGAATATGAAGTGCACGACTATCTCACCATTGGATTTAACTATAGGCATAGCCTCAGCCCATTCCATGAAGTAATCAACATCCACTATGATATGATGATTCCCCCCAGCTAAAGTTGGGTTGCAATCCATAAAATCAAGCCCCCATTTAGTGAAGGGACCGGTGGTGATGATGGGATGTAATGGGGCAGGTTTTGAGTGCATATTACGTGCAAACACCTGGCAAGGGTGGCACCTCTTGACCACATCAACACAATCCTTAAATATCAACGGGCAGAAATAACCCGCTCTTAAGATTTTTTGGGCTATAAAAAGCCCAGATAAATGACCACCACATGCCCCTCCATGGAAATCATTCAACACTACCTTAGCCTCATCATGAGTTAAACAACATTGTAAAATGGAATCTACCCCACGGCGGTACAAAGTGTTATCCACTATGAGGTAATTCTTAGACATGTGACGTAATCGTCGTCGTTCATCCCGTGAGAGGTGAGTAGGGACCTTCAATGTTTGTAAATATATAATGATATCCCCATACCATGGGTCTAAATTTGAGATTAAGAAGATGTTTTCATCGATAAACGTATCTTCACAAACCAACTCCTCGGCCTCGCTTGGGAAATCCGATATAAGTTTTGCAAAAATTAACGATTTCTTCGATTTTTCCAAAACAAACTCGAGATCAAATTCTTGCAGGATGACAATCCATTTGTTATATTTTCCCCCAATCATCCTTCAAGTGAGGAAAAATTGAAATGGATTGACATGGGCTACAACCAAGGTTTGGCGAAGGAGAATATAATATCTCAACCGTTGAACCGCATGTACGGTAGCTAAAGCAAGATTCTCAACATGAGAATAACGAATCTCCGCATCAATAAGATTCCGGCTCAAATAGTATATGACATGCTCTTGGAGCTCCTCATCCTCTTGAACCAAAACCATACCAATCGTCTCCATGGATGCGGCCACATAAAGTAGAAAATCACAGCTATAGTTTGGGGGACTAATCACCCGGGTCGATGCTAGGGATCGCATGAGTGCATCAAAGGACTCCTAGGCTCACTCATCCCAACAGAAGGTGGTGTCTTTATTCAAAAGATGCATGAATCCTCTAGTCAAATTGGCAAAATTGACAACGAATATCCGTAAGAAGTTTACCATGCCTTGCAAACATTGAAGATGACGAATATTCTTCGGGGGAGACAATTGAAGTATTGCCTCTACCTTCAAAGGGTCTACTCTTATACCCTCTTTAGAAACGATGGATCCTAATAAGCTACCTGACTTCACAAAAAAGATGCACTTGTGAGGATTTAACCTAACCAAATAATGGCGGTACCTTTCGAATACCAATCTCAAATGATAGGAATGACGCATTCTCATACAAGAATGAGAAGCAAGGTCGTCCAAAAATACTTCGATAAACAATTTGAGATCGTGGAAGATCAAGGTCATGGCCCATTGAAAAATAGCTCTGGCATTCTTAAGGCCAAAAGGCATTTTCTAATGTGCAAACATTCCCCAAGGACAAATAAATGCAGTCTTATGTTGGTCCTCAGGTTTAATTTGTATTTGATTATATTTGGAAAAGATTTCCATAAAGGAAAAAACCTCGCTACCCACACACTCATCCAAAATCTGATCAATAAATGGTGTGGGGAAATTGTCCTTAGTATAGGCACGATTCAAATCACGGAAATCAGTACATATGCAGATTGATCCCTGCTTCTTATCAACCGGAATGGGGTTTGAGAGCCATTCCATCAAGGGAATGGGATAGATAAAACTGGCTTTCAACAGTTTCTCTATCTCTGCCTTAATTATGGGTGCTTTCCTAGGATTCACCGCACGCAAGCATTGTCGAACAGGCTTAGCATTGGGATAATTATTAATCTCGTGTTCGATAATGCGAGGGTTGATACATGGCATTTCATCGTAAGACCAAGCAAAGATATCATGAAATTATTTAAACAGCTCGATGTATTCTAGAATCTCAGCATGGGAACATTCTGCCCCAATATAGACATTCTCTATTCTACCAAGATCGTGAGAGATATTGATAGGAATTGTTGGAGATATATTTTCCATGTTTCCATCAGCCATCAGACCAAGAGAGCTTAATGGAACCACAGGACTACCAATTCTCTCACTAAGAACCTCCCTAAAGTCCTCAGGCTCCAAACGGTCAAGATCGGGAAGAAAGTAAGATCTATGATGGAGCTCTTCCCATGGTTTCTCAACTCTCGACATGGCCTCAATAATCGCCTTATCTGAAGTAAAAACACTATCAAGGTAGTCATGCATGTGGGAAGACTGTACTGCCCTTGCATGTAGCACATACGGGTCCTCCTCCTCCATCCATGAAGAGGAAGGACTAGGCTCTGCAACACACTCAATATTAGCTTGATAAGCTACCATAGTTGCAAGCAAGGGCACGTCCGTCACGATGGGCTCACTCGGAATACTCGGTGTAGGAAGAATCCAAGGATCTTCCATATGACTCATGCGAAAAGACACCAATCTCATAGATGTTGAAGCCTCATCGGAACTAGACCCTATCATCAAGATAGGTGCAGGACAACTAAAAATTCCCATAAGGGATGGATACATGCCGACAACCACACTCCCAGTTTCCGGCTAAGAGTGCTCTACAATCAGGACCAAAGCTCTCGAAGATGCGGTAACCGACGGATTCTTGAATGACGTTTAATCAATCGTGACTATCTTCCCATTAAATGGAAACCATACAACGTGAAATAGGGAAGAAGCTATGGCATACATATTGTACATCCAATTCCTACCCAGCAAGATATTGTAGTCAAGGGGTGCATCAACCACCTCGACTTCTATCGCAACGATATTCCCTCCCAAACAGACCTTAAGGGAAGGAAGGATCCCATGCGGCCTAAACGATCTCCCATCGAACGCAGTTAACATGGTCATAGACTTAGACAACTCAGGGGAACCTAAACCCTTCCAACACAATAAAGACATCACAGAAGCAGCATTGCCTTCGTCAATCACAGTGCGCTTAACGGTCATGTTAAGAAATTCTACGTGAATCAAAAGAGACACATAGTAAGGCAAGCAAGGATGAAGCCCTGCGGTTTCAAATTTAATCACAGAGGAAGAATTATCATCATTCACACTAATGGTAGAAAGCAAATCCTTCCTTTGCGAAGGACAACTCTGAAGCACTTCCAGTGCAGACAACGCACAAGGAGTATGGCCCAAATCCTCGACAACTGAATAGTTCTAGGTGGCTCAGGCATTAGGATTGTGTCCCGAATGGTTAAGGATTCCCTTAGGAATGCAAGGTGCAGCTTCAGGTTTATCCACCATTTTTTTCAATATGCAAAGGAGTCCCTGGTGGATCAGTATCCTTTCCTGGGCTGGGTTGTGACAAACCATAGTCCTTCACACAGGTCACAACTTTCACAGCATGAACCATGTTAATGCAACCACGACCACTAACCTCCGATAGATCTTGATCACCACCAGACTGATCATGGGTCCTCAAGTTCATATTTTGATTGTGAGGTAAAGGTTTAGTCAGCACAGCTGGGCCCTGTGCCAAGAATCTCGAGGCTTCATCGATAGGAGGGCACAAGTAAGTGAGGTGATCGTCCTTGCACAACTTGTAAGGAAATTTAACCTTACGTTTAGCTTTCTTGTTCCCCCCATCATCACGGGCGTTCTTGCCATTATTATTAGCATTTTCATTCATATTCCCACCCTTATTATTATTCTTACCCTTCTTTTTATTCCGTCCAGGCTGTTGGTTACCCTTCTGGTCCGACGATTGCACTGAAAGCACACTCGCTATTTGGGTGGGTTGAGACGAAGCTGTGGCTTGTCCCGAATCAGATTGGTTGATTGACAGTTGAATAACTTGTTTTGCAACTAAATCCATAGGTTTAACACTTGCATAACCAACAATGCCATTGGCATGTGGTCCAGGTTTAACTTTGGGGTCAAAACTAGAACATGGAGCATTAGGAATAATCTCATATAACAAACTAGATTAAGCATAAATCAAGTCCAGTTCCTACGCCCTAAAAATGGCTTGTTCCTCATTTTTCACTCCGAATGTAGAAACATCCTTTGCTATATACGACAATAACGACTTAAGGAACCATTCGAGGATGAATTCTGGTGGTATAAAGGCTTTAATCAACCTCTTCCATCTACGCCACTCTTGGATATGATCTGAGATATGTGTGGCTTTATCCTACCGAAATGTCGACAAGAGTTCAGTACCAACATCATAATGCACTGTTAGCTGGAAGTGGTTAAGAAAAGTCATCGCTAGGTCATCGAATAAAGCGAATGCCCCCCTAGGTAGCTCTATATACCATTTCGCGGCAGGCCCTGTAAGGGTGCTTTGAAACATCCTTAAACGGATTGAGTCCTGGAGTAAGGAATTCAAAGAGCACCATAGGTGAAAGGTAGTAACATTTTCACTCGGATCCTCTCCCGGTTTTCCCTCAAATTGAGGTATGTTCGAGGGAAGCTTAGTAGGGACAACCAGCCAAGCTGGGTCATGAGCTATAGGATCGTTCGTTAATCTTGACAATTCAGGAAGATTCAGCATTGTGAGGAAAGGGAGCCTAGGATGATTAGGTTGATGGACTACTCCCTAATAGTTTTGATTCACATAGGTCTGATTACCATAACCACCATGGCCTTGGCCATAGTGCCCTCCTTTTTTTTGACCCGTATAGGGTGGCATGGAAGCACCATAGTGTGGTGTACCTTGACTATTCAGAGCTACAAAGACTTAATTTGGAGAGTAAGCAGGTTGTTGATACCCGCACCCGTAAGGTGAAGAACCTTGTCCATACTACATCCCATAATAGGGTCCACAAGTCATCGCATGTGATGTCCCATGAGACAGTCTGTAAGTAGGAATATGCGCTTCAGGAGTAGGAATATACGTTCCAGAAGTAGGAATATACGCTCCAAAAGTAGTAACATGACCTCTAGAAGTGTGAACATAACCTCCTGAAGCAACGGGCGGTACGTGAACCTGAGACACAACTGGTCGAGTAACCGTAGTACAGACATAACTCGTAGCAACGTTTCGGCCCGAAGGACCACGCAAATGAGGTGGAGGGTGAAAATTCAAATAACTAGGGACATAGGATGAAGGGACCTGAGTAATTATGTACGTGTTATTCCCTATAGTCACTCGTCTCATATTTGGCATCCTAATAGGATCACTAACCCTAGACCTAGGAGGAATAGGTGATGTAGCTTCCATTGTCGGGATGGAAGGTGCAACGTGACTTGCGCTCCCAAACCTCTCCACATGGTAAGGAATAAGAGTTCCCCCAGGCATAGTGCTAGGCTCAAACTCATATTCTACATGAAATGCCAAATCATGCGTAGGAAAACCTGACATACCATAACTACCATAACTAGTGCTCGCGGTTTCAAAATGAGTTTCATCATCCGCCAGCATTCCATACCGGCGATGCGTCAATGGGGAATC
Organism: Pseudotsuga menziesii; assembly: GCA_001517045.1. Lineage (NCBI taxonomy): Eukaryota > Viridiplantae > Streptophyta > Pinopsida > Pinales > Pinaceae > Pseudotsuga > Pseudotsuga menziesii. The sequence continues at coordinate 595,285 of LPNX010855579.1, forward strand.
AACCCTAGAGTAAGTAGGTCTATCATGAAAAGTACCTATCTCAGATATCACAGGACCTAACTCAGTCAAGTCGGGTGAAGGATCATAGTTAGGAGCAAACTCCCCATATTCCACATGAATGGGAGCAGGTGGTTTAGGAATACCTTCAACATTGTCTCCCATGGTGTGTGAAACAATGTGCGAAGTAGTCCACTTGGACTATATATTTCTCTCTCCCAAAGGAGGAGGAGATGTAGAAGGTGGAATCCCTGCTAAACGAAGAGAATGGCAAGGAGCCATACCCGAATCCACAATGACTCAAAAAATATAAAAGACTCTCTATCTACACAAACCCTAGGCAAGCTAACATGCACAGAGCAATCACCAATAAAATATAAAGCCAAACACAAGAAATCAAGGGTAGGATAAGTGAGCTCTCAAATGAATCAAGTATGTCTCGCCTAGGAGAGGCTTGAGACTCCCATACACAACAAGCGGAGGTACACAACCAATTATTGTGGCCCTCAACTTCAATGCATAAAGCGACTGTGCTGTCCAACCCCAACTTGGCTGGGACACCTGTAGAATAACCCCTATAGAGTACCCCCTCGATATCCGAGGTAAGGCCACTAAGGTCACCTCAATATAATCAATGATCAGGCAGGCAGTCGCAGGAGGGATTGACCGTATGGGCAGGGTAGCAAAGCCCGAAATTCTCGAAAGAGCCCCCATATACGAATACAATACTGGAAATATCTCTGGTGCTACTCGGTTATGACTAGGGGTCATCCCAATCAATAACCGCTCACACTGCCTCGTGCTTAACTCCCTTTTGAGTGGAGGATCCTGAGAAACACTGGTTATACCAAGGAATTTCACACACTCACCTGGACAGACACATACATGTTGTTGTTTAGTGGTCTTGGAGAATTTACTCACAATGAACTATTCCAAGACCCTAAAACCTAATCTTGTTGGTGAACCCTATCAAATAAAATAGTGTAGTTCATTTTAATTTAAGCATTGTTTTTAATTGGATTTATTACTCAAAAGAGGTATATGATCATGCAACTAATGGTGTTATGACACAACATGAAGTAAAATGCACACCTAACAATCAATGCAAATGCATTGTGTCCATGAAAATGGGGTATGCTACTACGTGAAATGCACAATTTTCTTCAAATGATAGATGCAATGTTTCCTATATGAAATCCTGACTAATACTCCAAAGAAAATATAATGCAAGTACTATGCGAAATGCAATATGCAATGCATGATGATAAGCAAATATTTCTGGATTTTTTGAAATAAAAATGAGATATAAAAGCAAAAGAATGATTCTACAACCCCCAGACTCTGCAAGCACACTCAAGCCGTACTCAAGCAAAGTAATAAGGTAAAATAAATCTAATGCACTAATCCCAAAACAAAAAATAAAAAATGCAATGACAAGAACATTCTTTAAAAAATAAATTTACCCTAAAAAAAATGCCTCTGGTCAGAAACAGAGTTGTATACAGACTCTGGCAGTATCAAAGGAGACTCAACAATCATCAAAATTCACCCAGAAACCATTCAACTTCCTCTAAAAGGAAAAACTAAGGGCATACGTGACTGTTTTCCATAAACCCGCGTGTGTACACGGAAATAGCAGTGAAACCCGCATATATTTGCAACTGTGAGTTCAAAACTCGCATACAGGAAGAAAGGTACATAAAAATAAAGGCAAACAGACAAGCTGAGACAAACTTCACACCAATCAAACACTACCAAGCAAACATTCCCCCAAAACTGACACAGAAACAAGAGAAAAAGAGCAATTCAAAGTCATTGAATGCCGATAGAAAACCCCCAAAGGACAACTACTAGGAACTCCCCAGTGGAGTCACCAATTCTGTTACGGAGAGAAATTCCTATGGCTTGGGGTACCACAATAGATAGCTTGACTCCAGAAATGAATCATTTCCAATATGTAATAGAAATTAAATGTCTAACACTAAAGGATCAGACCTCGTACCTCATTCCGGATGGTTGAAGTAGATCCCCATTGAGCTTTCCAACTTCAGCTTGAATTGATAAATCACTTCCTCAACAACAAGTAAACAAGACAAGCATACTATATATATTGGTGTTAGATCTATTCTAGCATATATAATCAACAATGTATAAGCATTTGAAATCATCCCATGGATAAAATATTCATTCAAACATACATTATTGGATAGGAAAAGATATTTCTATTAATATAAAATCAGAGATTAGAATGGATACAACCTCTGCTGGCACGTCTGTGAATTGGAGAAACTAAATCCCCCACTTGGTCCTCCACCACCTCAATCCTCCATCTCTCGATAGAAATATCACAAGCAAAAGGCAGGCTTGGGAAGAACACAAAAGTGCTCCAAGGGACAAAGGGATGTAGACTCAAGCACAAGTTTCGGAAAAAATGGACTATAGTTTCTTTGCTCTCAATTCTCTCTTATGCCTTCAATGTACCAAAGAGTTCCTTATATAGATTTTCAAAGGGGTAATGAAATGTTGAATCCAAGCGATCTCAAGGCATATGGAAGGCCAGGAGTCAAGTCAGTCGGATCCATGTCAAGGAAAACTCCAAAAGGATTCGGATTATGGACACATCCCGATGTACGTGGTTTTAGTGGTCAAACCCACGTTAAAAGTCGTGTATATGAATTTACACATCAAAGGACAAAAAATGGTCTAAGGGGTCTAATGATTCTGCAAAGGGACAGGGGAAGGCCATACAAGTGTGACTCACCTGGAGTGGTAAAATCAACTATAACACTATTACTTCTTTCATTTTCAATTTTAAACGCAACTTTCTTTCAAATATTAAACGCACAACACTCACCTGCCCTTGGGTATTTTTCTTATTTTACTACAACAGGACTCTGAGAGAAATGAGAGAATTTCTATGTTTGTTGCAAAAGAAATTTTAATAGCCCCTTTTCCTTGTTATTTCAAAAACAAAACAAAACAAAAATGTTTGTCATAGAAGGGTTAAACTTTTTTTCAAGGGAGTTTTTGCATATAAAGGTTTCACATGGACCATGGTTTCCTTTAATCATGAAACACGCATAGGGGGATCCCTCAAGTGGAGTTCTCATATCCCTCTGTGAATAGATCATTTATGCCAATGGAACCTCAAAACATATCTCAAGATGAAGGGCGTTCTTGCAATAGGACTTTCAACTTCCAATTCTGAATATAATTCTTGTTGTTTAATGAAGAATCTGTCCAAACTAATCTAGAAAGTGTGCCTTCTTACGCTGCTTTTCAGTTTTCTCAGTTCAACCCCTAGTGCGGTTGCTACAAGCACCTTTATGGCTAGTTTGTGGGGTTACAAGCACTGCCAAAAGTTCTATAATTCTATAAAAGGGATGACCCTATAATGCCAAATATTGAAGACTGAGAACACCAGGGAATTGCACTATTTGATGATGGGACAGGCTGCATACTACTTTTTCTGATTTGACAAGAATGCATAACATTGTGTGGAAGCTCTTACAAACATCTGATTGGTCTCATATTTGGTTTTATAGATGTAGCTTGGGTTTCCAGCATGAATTAGACGAATTGTTGTTTTAATAGGATGAGAATTCCACATTCCTGCAAGCCATACTAAGCCATACTTTATTGGCTACTGAGTCATCCGATGATGTATCATATCAATAGCTGAATTCCATCTAAAAATGTATAAGTGACTACAATGATGTTAGTTCCTAGAACAGATATATAAACTAGTTTTAATAACTACCAGTAGTGTACCCTCTCTGCTGACTGTTGAAGATTCTTGAGCATCCCAACAAATGTTTGATCAATGGTTCTCCAATAACACCCTTCCCATTACATGCAGTAGGCCTGAAATGATATCACATTGATACCATCGATTTCATATAGCCCATAGGTGATGGTATTCCTTGCTACCTAGAACATATCTTAAGCATATGTGATAACAACAATGCCTTTTTACAATACTCGTTGTCACAAATATAGCTTGGGCTTCCATCCTGAATAAGATGAATTGGCATTCTAATAGGATGAGAATGCTACATACCTACAAGCCATACTAATCCATACTTATTGTCTATACTGATTCATCCAATGATGTATGATATATGTTATCACTAAAGTTGAACCTAGACTACTGAAGTTCAAGCTTAGAGAAATCTTGAAAATAAATCAATCTAATTGAAACCAATTTTACACAGAGATGGTATGTGATCAAAGGGTATGGAAATGAAATGAAATATAAATAATAAAACTTCATGACATATAATAAAATGCAAATTTCAACAACAGAAAATATTAAGAGCATGAATTTATAAAAGAATGAATCTGGTTGTACAACTAAACATTCAAAGATAAGTGTACATCATTATAAGAATCTTGTAATGGATTAACAAGACCACACACAAGATAAAATCATAACAAGACACAATCCATATATAAAAGAAAAATAGGATCATGATCATAATCATTTCAAAGCAATAGTTCTGTATTAAAGATGCAAGAAAATATATGCCTTACAGTTCATTACAATAGTTTGATTCCCATGTATGATTCCAACCCTTTCTTCTATCCCAGTTATCTCATATATACAACTAATTTCAAAATTCAGAATGGTTTCTAGATCCTTATCTTATGGATCTCGAATGACTAAAAATAGTAAATCTGTTTAAGATGGAACTTAACTCAAAAGTCAAATTAAAACTTAACTGACAAGTGGACTAGACATAATAACCTTATCTACTATCTGTTAATTCTACTGACTCAACAATAATCTATATCTTTCATCAAAGGCTCTTATAAACTTTAGCTAACAAAGTCATATCATGAATAACTTGAGATCTCTTTTGTAACCTCGAGTATTCAACATCCTTGTTCAGCTCCTTGTTCCTTAATTCTTTGTTCTGATCCAAAACCTGCTTATACTACTCCTGTAATTTTCTTTTCTTCTTCAGCATGTCCTTAGTAATACTAACCAGCTTCTTTCTCCTCTAAATCCTCTCGCAATCTCTTATTTGCAAGCATCAAATTTTCATTCAAATCTTCCAAATACTTATTTTTTTCTTTATAAGATATCATGGATTTCCTTATCTATACCAACTCTAGAATAACATCTATTTCATCTGTATCCACCATGATTTCTTCTTCCTGTACATAATTTAAACCTGAATCAATATCCTTTTCAACATAATTTTGCTTATTTGTGCAATTTAATAGTTCTGGAATATGTTCAGCCATTCCTTGCAATTCTACAAAATTTTCACCTTCTAAAACATGCTCTTCATTTATTAGTTGAACCTTATCTTTGCTCACTGACTCTTCTATAACAACTGGTTCACTATCTTCTTTAAAATTTAGGCTTACTGCAATTTCAAGTTTTCTTCTTAATTGAGTTTTAGGTTTTGAACTCGATTCCACAGCTTTACCCATCAAATTTTCAACTGGCTTAACCTTTGTAATTTATTTTGATTCTACCCCTTTATCATCATTCTTGATAGCACATGCTTCTAATAACTAATCATTTACTTGAGACCATTTCTCTGCTAATTCTTTATCTCTTGCATCTATTGTTTCCTCTATGGTTGAAGCTTCTAGAAATAAACCATTTGCAACTTTAAGTTCTTCTGTGAAGTCTTTACCTTCCTCTGCAACCTGTTTGTTCTGCTCCATGTACTTCTATGTTTGTTGATTTTCCTTTGTCTTCTTATATGAACCTCCTTCCTTGTTTCCCTTTTCTTTAAATTTCTCTTCAAACCCTAATCCAAGGAGAAAAATTTCCCAACTCCGTCCATCTTTATTCAAATTGGAAATTACCAGCAACTTAATCAAGCCCTAATGATAAATAGAATGAGAAGTGTGTTTTCGATGGGTCTGAACCCATGTAACCATTCTTTGCAGACTTTTTAACAAATAAAATGGTAAATTAAGCTTTAAACTTCCATTAAGATGCATTAACAGTCACAAATGACATTTAAGGATTATATCATAGCGAAATTCAAAGGTTATGTAATTCCATCATAGCGACCTTCACAGGTTATGTAATTCCATCATAGCAACCTTCACAGGGATAAAGCTTCCCTTGTGAGGCTTTAATAACATTTTGACCTGTGCCTTTTGAAATATGCTAAAGTCATATTTTTTGTCTTATTGGGTTGGAGTCTTATTCATGAAACTAAAATGATATATACATTGAATATGTACATTGACCCTCTGCCACTCAATATGTGTGGAAATACTTTAAAAACCATCCATTTACTAAACCTGCAATCTCTTCACCATTCAAGTTCTATAAAACAAAAGTATTATTTCCCAAAATCTTGATCAATGTAAAAGGTCCTATCCATAAGTTTTCAAACTTTCCATGCTTAGCTTCTTCATCCTTTTGTGCATCCCACCTCAGAACAAGGCCACCAACTGCAAAAACATCCTTTTTAATTTTCTTATCAAAACTTTCTTTTACCTTTTTCCTGTGCATCTCAGCTATATTTTCAATGGCTTCTCTTTCTTGTTGCAACTATATTATCTAAAACATTCTTCTCCTTATATCATCAGGTTCCTCTTTTATTTCCTGCAAAAATTTAATTACCGGGGAAGGTAATTGAACAAGAAACAATGCATCAACTCCATATACCAACTAAAAAGGGGATGTCCCAATTGATTTCTTTATAGTTACTTTGTCAGCCCAAAGAGAAAATTTCAGTTTGGTATCCCAACTCCTTTTATTTTCAAATAACATTTTCTTAATACTGTTCACAATAATTTTATTACTGGACTCTGCTAATCGATTGCCCTATGGGTAATAAGGCGTGGACTGTTTCAAGCTAATGTTATTTTCTTCACAAAAATTCACCATCTTTTTTGACTTGAAAGCTGGGGAATTATCAATAATTAATTTCCTAGGGAATCCAAATCTCATGAGAATATTATCTTGAAGGAAATTAATTATAACCTGTTTAGTTTCCCTCCTTGTGGGGATTTCCTCCACCCACTTAGTGAAAAAATCAATAGCAGTTAAAATCCATTTCTGTTGACCACTAGAAGGAGGATGAATTTCTCCTATGAAATCTAAACCCCACTACTGAAATGGAAAATTTACTGCTATAGGTTTCAAGGGTAAAGATTGGATTTTATGATTAACTGTAAACTTTTGACACTCCACACATGCTCTGACTTGATGATATACATATGTGAAAAGGGTAGGCCAATAATATCTTGCTCTTAATATTTTTAATGCAGTTTCTTTCCAGTATTTATGTCCCCCACATACTACACTATGCAACTCAACAGTAACAACATTAACTTCTAATTTATCCAAACATTTCAACAATATACCTCCAAAATCTTTCCAGTACAGAAATTGATCAATTAAGACATATTTCAGTTCTCTAAGTTTTAATGATCTACACTCATTTTTATTTAAATTTGGAGGACATTGTAAATGCAGGAGGAAATATACAATGTTTTCATACCAAGGAGAATGACAATACCTGCTATAAATCTGCTCCTTATTATGTTCTGTTGCCACATCTTGCTCTGAATTTTATGCCATCAAATGAAGATCTAATACCTGACAATTTGATTCTGTTAGAAGCTTGGCTAAACCCTGGCCTTTCACCAACTTGGATGGTTTAATATCCATGTCGTATTCCATAACCTTTTATATCCACCTTCCTCTTTTCCCTTCACTGTCAGGCTGTACTAGAATTTGCTTAACTGCTGAACTTGGAACATGAAAATGATAGACTAAAATTCAATGGAACAGGAAAAGAAAATTTGGCTGAGGCTAATGGGGATGAAAATTAAGAACACCTACACAGTGAGAATTAATATTGCTATGAGCAATAAGGTAAGATCATAGTCTTAGGTGGCAATTCGGTGCAAGAATCTTAAATTAAGAAAGTTGCTAATATAAAGGGATTCAGTTCTCACTATTAATCTTATACATGAATATAACTTAGTTGAGAATGCAGGATTTGTTGGAGAAACAAGGAATTTAATTTATTTTTCTTGAAAAATAGGTTTAAGTATAAAATAAATCTTTCAATTTAAAAAATAATAATGTGACTGAAATCAGACTCATGTTTTATAATGACACATATCCCAATTGTTAAAGACACTGATTTGAACCTAGGAAGTAAAACCATTGAATCATAATTACAATATTTATGGGTGTATGGGAATAGATATTATCATAATAAATTACAAAATTCCCCCAAGCGACACAATACACGGAAACAATTATACAACTTTGTATAGAAGGACCCTAATTTTTGTAAATAATTGATCAGAACCCCTCTTTGAATTATTACAATGAACAAGTGTTTATAATTTCCAAGAAGATAAGATAAGATAGGAAAAAATGAGTGCTCAATCAAATTAAAGAAAATCTTCATCATCCTCTCCTCCTTTCCCACGAGGAAGATTCTGGCTTCAAGGCTCAATGAATCAGTGTCTCTTCTCAGAATAATTTGCTTCACTTTTATAGAAAAAGAGTATTGGATTTTTGAAAAGTTATATTGGGCCTTATGCTTAAAAACGATTCTTCCCAGAATAATTTGCTTCACTTTTATAAAAAAAAGAGTATAGGATTTTTGAAAAGTTATATTAGTCCTTATGCTTAAAAAAAATATCGCAAATGTACAAGCTCAATCAATTTTTTTTTCAACACCAACCTATATTGGAAAAAAATCAAAATATTATTTAAGCCCAGGGAAAAAATAAAATAAGAGGACATGTAAAATATTCTAGTATTCCTGTACTCCAGCGATTTGTGTGAGCATTTATTTGAAATAACTCTACCCAATTAAAAAAACACGATGAAAAAAACCACATACCTATACATACAAAAACTAGTCGAGCAAACAAACATGCTATCTTTATATAAGGTTTGACCACCTCTATAATATATGCATGGTATTTCTCCGCATGGGTTGAAAACCATTTGTTTGAGAAGGCGAAAGATCCATTGGTTTAAATTAGGAAGGCATCAACCTCAGGAATTTGAACATTCATCTTAAACACCTTTGTGGGATCTGGGAACCACAACATTCTCAAGGCTAGAGTGGGCTAACCTAATTCTTGTGACAAATACGCTTCTTTCTATTTGCATTTATTACACAAGCTTACCAAAATCGGCAACAAGGGGTTTGATTACACGCCCTTTCTAGGTAGGATATACCACTCCCACTCAGTTCTACAAGATTAACAAAATTGGTAACGACAAGGGGTTTGATTACACACCCTTTAATGTAGGATATACCACTCCTATTAAATTGAGCACATATATCTGTGGACAAACACACAACTCACAAAATAGATCACACAATTTACTCAGCAATTGAAGAATGAAACAATGAAAAAATGGCTTGCAGCTGTGAATGCTTGAATTAATCAAAAAGTAATCGGATAATAATTACAATGAAGTACAATGGCCTTAATAGCCACATGAAATTCGAATCCACATGAGGAAATTCAAATTGATAGAATCTACTTGACTGTAGGTAACTAAGACCTTGTCTAAATCACTATCGGAGGACTCAGCAGTTAACTGACCTTGTCTAAACCATAACCGGAGTTCATCGGATCTCTAAAACACAACTCAAGTGTTACATTTAGTGTTGACTAAGGCTAATTGACTGTGCTAGGTGAGAAATGCACCCCTCATGAGTGCAGTCAAGTAAGCCTAGCGCTAACTGAATGTAGAGGACTAGAACTGAATGTAACTGACTCCTAACTTAGCTTGACTAGTCATTAACTGAACTGAACTAACCTTGGTTGGTTTCGGCACTCCCAGTGACTCCTAAATTGTAGGGATTGGTCTAGGAGGCTCCTAAACTAATGCAATTAAGTGAAATCAGTGGCAGTAAGCCTCAATTAGTGTTCCCCACACTTTTGTATCTGAAACATGTGCCCCAATTAGGCCAAGTGGACCCAACGGTGCTAATGACTATAAATAGACTGGATGGACTCTCGATTTAGACATGACTCCTGATTTAGACAGATGACAAAATTTGGACAAGGGAGGATTAATAATCCTAACACCCCCCCCTTGAATGCTAACTTGGAAAAATTGTGGGCCACGTTAACTAAGACCATAGGTCACCCATTACGTCAAGTAAAATAAAGTAACTGCTTAATACAAGTTGCTAGGGAAAAAACCCCATGGGAAAAAATCCCCCCCTCTATATAACACTAATACAAAAGCGCGGATTTTTCCACGGATGTTTTCCACGTTTCATACATTTGGGTGTTAAATCGGAACTAGTAAAAACCATCCGTCGCTATATCGACGATTCCATCTTATCCGTCGCTATATCGACGTCTCAAATCCCATCCGTCGCTATATCCACGGAGATCCGTCGCTATAGCGACGGCACTGTCAAGTTTAGATTTTTTTGGCTTTTTACAACGGTCAATTTGCCTTAGGGAGCAAAAGTCAATGTTTAAGAGTTCTATAAAAACGAAGACCTTAACCGCAAGATTTTCTTCACACTTGCCATTGTTGCAGCACTGTTTTCGGGTGATTGTTGGAGCTATTTATTATTTCCGTCTCCTGCTGGTGAACAATCCATTTCTAGATCTACATAGTTCGGATGTTAAACGTGCAAGGTTAGTTTGTGTTTTCAAATGAATTTGCTTGAAAGATTTTGCTTTTTTTGTGGCTTATGTGTCCTCTTTCAAGGTTTAATGCCTTCTACTGGAATCGGTTTAAGACAACATACATGTAAACGTGCCATTGTTGCAGCATTGTTTTCGGGTGATTGTTGGAGCTATTTATTATTTCCGTCTCCTGGTGGTGAACAATCCATTTCTAGATCTACATAGTTCGGATTTTAAACGTGCAAGGT
>LPNX010855579.1:608673-665874 GCA_001517045.1 Pseudotsuga menziesii
TTAAATTGCATGTGTTTACTTGAAAGTATGACTATAAAATGCTTCCTTTTATTTTCGTGCATGATAGTTATGGTCTTTTTATATATATAATGCATATTATAGCTAAAAGCAATTTTATATGTATGTTTAACCAATTAGGTAAGTACCAGGTTAAAGATATGAACGTATATATTGAGCCTCTTATCGATGAGTTGTTGAAGTTATAGGCGGGTGTCACTATGTATGACATCTCTAGACCAATAGGGCAAAGGCGATTCCAATTCCATGGAATACTTGCATGGACAATTCACGATGCTCCAGGGTTAACACATTTTTGTGGTATATTGTAATTACTTTATTTTGTGATTTAACGTTATATATATATATATCATGGAACAAAAAACACTTAAACGTGGCAATATCCACGCTTTTCCGTGGATATTTCCACGTTTTTCCGTGGCAAAATTGATCACTTGTACTAGTGTAAGCAGGTAGAATCAGGTCTCAAGTTTGAAAAACTTGAAAATATGTTACTGCAATCTTCATCTCTGTGAGGTAGCGAAGCAACATGCATGGTGTGCTGTGCACAGGTATTCTGGGGCCTAGCATGTAGACTTCTCCTTCTTCTCCAAAAATGATGATGGAAGGAAGGAGGAATGTAACCTTTGTCTCTTGCTGAATGAAGAGGTGTATGAGCATATCCATTCTTCTAAATGTCGTGAGACTGGTCCCTTTCCATATCGAATCTTACAGGGATTTTATTGCATCTCTTTGAAGGAGGTAAGATTGCATGGCATAGCGCAAGGGTCTTTCCTATCTGAGTGTCAGGTGAGCTTCCAGTCATCTTCCTAGCTTCCACTTTGGAAGTAGGGACTGAATCACCCTAAATATTAATCTCACAAACTGATAAAGATGAATCTGCAATACTGGTGGAATTTGTAAAATAAGTAGGTGCAATTATTTGAACTTCCCTTGCAAGTGGCTGCTGAGAGTGCACGTGGAGTGCACTGGTTTTGAAGGAGGCATGAAATGTGAGAACTCATATGCTTTTGAAGCACGATTTGTAGTATCCTTTGCTATGATGCTCCTAGTAGAGATATCTGTGATCTCCACTGAGTCAAGACCAAAGATCACTCACTTTGGAGATCCAGTATGGGTCATCTAATAGACAGATAATAGGTTTGAAGCTAGGGAGGGAACAAATAGCACATCTTTGAACCTTCCATGTTCAATTTTGATAGAGACCTTTCCCTTTGTTTTGAATTTACTATTATTTCCCATCTGAATACTAGGACCATCAAAGGACTGAAAAGAAGAAAATGATTCTCTTGATGCAGCCATATGGTTGGAAGCTCCAAAATCAATGAGGAATACATGTGCTGATGTGCAGCAAGCCTTCATTGCATGGCCTTTCCTTTGGCATTCTTCATGTTCTTCTTCTTCTTTAGAGTCATCCTTCCTTGTGCTAGTAGTTACATAAATGTTATGCTTCTTCAAAAGAAGATCCATTTCATCAAGTTGTCTTCTCATACAGGAGCTTTCTGAATGAAATCCCCTTCCACAGTAAGATTAGAGGACCTTGCCTTTGCCATTCTTCTTGCTTCTCTTTGAACCTAAAGGTTGTTTTGACTACTCTTTCTTCATAAGGGACTCATATATTTTCTTCCTTTTGTCATTCATTACCTTATCTCCTCTTGCAACTAGAGCTAGATCTTTGGGAGATCAAATCATCCCCATTTGGATCAATTTATCATTCTCAGAAATAAGGGATTGGATGAAGGCATTAAGAGTGGGCATCTTCCAATTTGGAGTAGTGAGCCTTATTGTTTGGAAGGTGGATACAAAGATTGAGTAGTCTGCATTGAGATTTGTGAGAATGGAAAGGATGAGCTGATCTTCATCCTTCTTCACTTTGCATTGCTTCAACTGATATATCAAGTTCTTGAACTTTGTGAAGAATTCATTCAGAGATTCGAAATTGGATGGATTGAGAGTAATCAGATCATTTTCTAGTTGATGTATCCTCATCTCATCTTGCTTATCAAATAAGGAGGCAAGCTTGTCCCAAACCTCCTTGGGAGTCTTCAATTCTTGGATGTGGAACCAAAGATCTCTAGAGACTGAGGAGAGCAAGTGTCCATGGGATTCATCAAGCATGTTCATGTACTTAGCTTTGTATTTATCTGAATCTGGCTCTTCCTCTATTTCTTCTATGAGTATGAAGAGCTACTTGGTGCATAGCATTACCACCATGTTTTCCTTCCATTGGTGATAGTTGAAGGGAGTGAGAGGCTCCATAGGATGAGCTATTTTGAATGTAGTAAGAAGGACTGAGCTGCTGTAGTGAATGCAGTGAGAAGAAGCTGATAACCTATCACACAATTAAACATACAAAGTAAGGTCGACAGTCTGCATTTTTGGAATTTTCTTCACACCCAGCATAGTTGATCAAGCAAGCTTGATAAACAATTTCCTAACTTGGGATATTAAATTGTAAATTATCCACTTCTGGTGCAGCACTGGAAGGAGCAGTTTGCTCAAAAAAATTATCCAGCTGGAGATATGAGGAGGAGAGGTGTCTTGTCTGCCAAGGCTCTGATACCATATTAAATTGAGCACATATATTTGTGGACAAACACACAACTCGCAAAATAGATCACACAATTTACTGAGCAATTGAAGAATGAAAAAGTGCAAAAATGGCTTGCAACTGTGAATGTTTTCATTAATAAAAAAGTAATCGGATAATAATTACAATAAAGTACAATGGCTTTAATAGCCACATGAAATTTGAATCCACATGAGGAAATTCGAATTGATATACTCTACTTGACTGTAGGTAACTAAGACCTTGTCTAAATCACTATCGAAGGACTCAGTACTTAACTAACCTTGTCTAAACCATAACTAGAGTTCATCGGAGCTCTAAAACACAACTCAAGTGTTACATTTAGTGTTGAATAAGGCAAACTGACTGTGGTAGGTGAGAAATGTGCCCCTCATGAGTGTAGTCAAGTAAACCTAGCACTAACTAAATGTAGAGGACTAGAATTGAATGTAACTGACTCCTAACTTAGCTTGACTAGTTATTAACTAAACTGAACTGACCTTGGTTGGTTTCGGCACTCCCAGTGGCTCCTAAATTGTAGGGATTGGTCTAGGAGGCTCCTAAACTGATGTAATTAAGTGCAATCAGTGGTAGTAAGCCTCAATTAGTGTTCCCCACACTTTAGTAACCGAAACATGTGCCCCAATTAGGCCAAGTGGACCCAATGGTGCTAATGACTATAAATAGACTGGATGGACTCCCGATTTAGACATGACTCCTAATTCAGACATATGACCAAATTTGGACAAGGGAGGATTAATAATCCTAACAACTACCACTCAGTTCTATCATTCGCTGGGTCATAGCTTAAAGTTCTTCTCGGTCTTCTTCTTCTTCGTAAAGACTTGATTCTTCATTATGCAACCATTCTTCCTCGAAGGAATCTGGTTCATCTGATGAATATATGTCGAGCTTGCACATTGCTTGGCTCTACTCTAACATAGGATCGATCCCCGAACGTGGATGGAAATCTAGGATGAATGCAAATTTGAAACCCTTGAAGCAATGAGGGTTTTGAAAATTGAATATCTAATAGATGTTGTGCTTTCCCATGGCTTGGATATGCTCTGCTACAAAGGATTTATAACCCAGATGGAAAGTTGAAAGAAAATTTTAAACCCTTGAAGAAATGAGTATTTTGAAAATTGAAGATTAGTTAAAACTAAAGTTTGTTAGATTTTGTTGTCGTGTGAGGCGGGGAAAAGTGGATTTGAACGAGTGAAAAATTTTCACCTACTTTTTAATTTATTTATTTTTAGACTCACCATGGATTGGGAATTTGTACTCCCTTTCTTTTTATTTTTTTTAAGAGAGGTCTAAAAATTCAATACTTTGCAGTGATAGCTATTATTTATGGGAATGAGTCCATTTTTATTTTGCAAAATCAATGTTTTATTTTGTAAAATTAGAATTTACTCTATTTTATTCACTATTTTGATGGTAAAAATGGATTTAATGCTCTCAAAAACTTCTAAGGTAGCCAAAATTTTAAAATTTGACATATGTAACATGGATTTTGAAAAATTCCAATCAGATTTTTTCAAAACCGTGCTGGAAATATTCTTCTATTGGAACCCAAATCCTAGAATTTTTAGACTACACATTTTTTTTCACCTTCTTGCAAAATTCGAGAGTAAGGGGTTCCCACTTCTCGCTAAGCGTTTGGAAATTATTTCATTAAGTTCTTAGATTTAGTGGTTGTGAGGGCCACTCTACCTTGTTGAGTTCTTCTTGGACCACTTTGATATGGAAGGTGTTATTTATAAGCAATAAGCATGAGATATGATGTATTTATGGTTGTATATGCTTCACTCAAGTATGTATGCTATATGTTTCAAAGAATTTATGGTTTCACCATAAATTGTTAGTTGTGTTTAGTTATAAATTCAAAAAATTAAAACCAACATAGATCCATCTTAAACCCATATCTATTTAGCACTGAAAGTGATTAAATTATTCACATGTAAATTGTTTAAACTTAATTTTTTTACACATCAAAAAAATTACAACTTAAAAAATTGGATCATTCAGAGGCTTAAAATGGATCCAAGCTAGTGCATATATTCTTATGCATATTTGTGTATATAGTACCACCATAATGTAGCATTTATTTGTGTTTAATGTTTGTGAAGTTTTCAAGCAAGTGAATCTATGCAATTGTAGGAAATGATTTGAATGGAGGATGTCATGAAATCAATTGAGGGAATCTCTGCAAAACTAAGGTGGTCATGAGATCAATGTAGAGATATTTGTAGGGCTGATGGTTGTCATTGTAGTGAAGGGTTGCAACTAAAAGATCCACATAGAAATCTAAGGAATCTTGACTCAACTTATGGGTGGAGATAGATGCAATTTGTGTATATGTGTATGTGGCATATACACAGTGTAGATGAAACAACGCCTTTTTAATTGTTTTGTAAGGTATGACATTGGTAATGTTGGTAATGTTTTTTGGAAATAAGCACACAAATGTAACATTGAAGTGAGTGGCTTATAGCAGGGGGGTGTGGAATTGAATCCCAACCAGAGAAATCAAGGAGGTTAGATAAAGAGGGGTGGTCGGTTGGATGAATGGATTCTATGCTATTTTACTAACTTAAACCTACTATTTTGCGGGGTTGAAATGTGTTCAATTAACATAACAAGAGATGATATTTGGTTTTAGATAGTACAGTGTGGTAAAATAATCTAAAAAAATAGGAGAGCATATATTTTTCTTGACAAATGAAATTAGGGGTTATCTATTCTGCTGAAGTCATTCAAGATTGCATCCAGGACCCTCTACAATAAACAATCCCCTCATGAATTCAATTTAGCGTATGAAGAGTGAACATGTCACATGGGGAAATTGAACTCATGTTTGGGAAATAATAACACCTTTCTTTCACCCAAAAGGTAACCCCCGTTGATGATTTACCCTAATGTAAATAAATTGAGTAGCCTTGGATGCCTCTAATAGTCATAATCAAGTATACATGATGTTGACTAAGTAGGCCAATGAAACAAACTTTGAAAATAGTAACCAAATTTACATGCCATTAATCGAGTTGGCCAATGTGAAATGGTCCTAACATTTGTAATTGAAAATAAATGTTATTAATGGGGTTGACCAACCTAACATGCTTCTCCCACTCACATGTTGTTAATAAAGTTAATCTCCTTAACATTCTTAATTGAACATACAATGTTAGTTACCAACCTAAAATGTCTTTGGCAATGATAATCGAATGTGCATGTCATTAATTTAGATAATCAATCTAACTTTAACTCTGGGACTTCTTGATTTTGTATGGGAAATGGAATACTTTGTATCCTTGGGTGCCTCACAATCAAAGTTGGATTGGTGAACAATGATATCAACTACTCCCTCAGAATGGTGAAGGACTGGAAATATATAGAATATAATTCTCAGTTTCTTCAATTGAAACAGAATGTGGTAGAGCCATAGAATGTGCATTCTCTCTCTTAGCCTATACAACTGATATAATATGCTTAATAGATGTATACTAGGTAGCAATGTTAGAATCGTTTGTGATAGTTATGAATTTTACTTGTTTTGTGGCATCATACACTTGCATAATAATTTTTTTATTTTTCTAAACACAACTTTGTATATTGTGATACACCATCCAATTTCATTGCTGCAATCCCATTCATCTCCGCCTTAAATTTTAAACAACCTATCATCTTTTATGTTGAAGGTTCAGTGCCAGAACTTATAGGGGAAAATTTCTCTTGCAACCTCGTGAACAACTATCTTCTTAGGTAATTACCCTTGGTTAAGCTTCTCTGAGACATAATGCCTATGATATTTCTTAAGCCATCTGTTGTTTTATTTGTTGGGGTTGCACAATATTTATTCAACCTTATTCTCTTTGACTTGTATTCATATTGGTTAGAATTGCCCTTTTTTGCAACATAAACCTTTAATGGATGTGTGCTAATTGATTTGATTTTTTTTGAAGCTAAAAAGACTTCTTGCCTCTTTGGAGAAGGAAACACTATTTCAATCATGATATGTAGCATGTAGCTTTTGTTCTTCCATTTTATTATCAATCAATGATGATTCAATATACATTTTATCATGTGCATTATTCTCATCCTTATCTCCAATATGTCATTTATACATGTCCTTATAAGATGTTGAATCTTCAAACCATGGATCCATCTGCTTCTCCTCTACCCAATTAGTAGGTTTTGAAGAAAACCTCATAAAGGATTGATATGAATTGAATACACCATATATTTCTTGCTACCTCTTATTTCTCTTAGTTCTTTTTTAATCAACATGTATACTTTGATAGATTAACCTCATTTCCCTTAACTAGATTCTTGTCATTGTTAAAGTATTTAGTGTGAGGTTTTCCATCTGCGGAAATCTTGTATGCATCATCTTGTCTAGTCACACCATTAGTCACTAGATCCACTAAAGCAATTGTAGCCTCTGCAACACAAGCAAACATAGCTTCCTAAACCCGATGACATGTTTATAAGGAGGCATGAGAGCTTTGTCACTCAATAGGCTACTTCTCAAACAAGTCAAGAAGTAATTCACTTAATCATTTTTCAAGCCCTTTTTCTCTTCTTTTTCAAGAAGTAATTATGCTTCCTTTGACTTTCCCTCCCCCCACCCCATCCAGTACTTCTACACAAGATGTAATAAAATATACCCTAAATATTTGTATTTTCATATTACATAATTAATCCCATTGGCTCCTTACTATATGGAAATATATTTTCTCATTTACATATCATATTTTATTCCCTAGTATGAACGGACATGATATGATATTTCCTACCAACTAACCCCCCATGACCAGTATCCTTGAAAAGGAAGGACAATATTTGTAGTCATGTCAACTGTTTTGAATTCTGGAAAAAGACAACCAATGAAATCATTCAGAGTCACAATACTTTAGCATTGAATACTCTGAAAGATCCAGTATAGCTTAAGTTTCACAAGAAACTGTAAACCAACTTCACACATATAAACAAAGGAGAATAAAATTAGTTTACCCACCCAAAAATACAAGTAAGGTGTGGTTTTACCAACACAAAAGGCATATGGTGACACCAACTATGTTAATCTTCTACACAATTAAGTGAATGAAGTGCGTGCCAAGGAAACATACTTTTCACATGACACAGGTTCGAAGTGATAATATCTAAAGACCACAATTTATAAAAGATTAATTAGTTATCTATTGTTGAAACACTTTGATTAGATAAAAGTCACAAAGAGAAATAAATATCTTGTTTTTGTTGATTACTTGGTTCTTTTCTATTTAAAAATGTCTAGTAAGATGACATAATTAGCAGGGATGATTTTAAGAACCCCCCCTAGATTTATATGTATCAAAAATGGGCGAATCTCTCTGATATATAGGAAAATATGAAGGTGATTTTATCAATAATATAATATTTATATATAAAAAAATTTGCGAATCTTTCATTTTATTATATAATGTTGTAAAATCTTAGCGAATCTTTCACTAAGTTATAAGATATTATAAAATCTTGGCGAATATTTAACTTCATTATAAAAAATTGTAAAAAATGGAGAATATTTCACTGATTTATAGAATATTGTCAAACTAAAGGAACAACAACATTAGTCAAATAACATGAATCATGTCATCAACAACAGGACATGTACTTCACTAACTAGATTCAGGGCAAGTGGGGACTCCACTTGTTATCTAATCCCTTAATGGTCTAGCGGACACGTGGGGACTTGAATCTTGACAAACTGATAAATTGATAGAATCATACATTATGCTTGATATTGGCCTCCACTAGCCAATTATGGTCATGGAGGCTAATACAATTACACATTGTAATTATGCCAATTAATTATTGCATTAGATTAATGTTGGTCTTGTGCCAATAGGTATCCTACGATCAATGCATAGGAACCTAGTGCATAGACCATTTTTCTCTTCGCTTAGCTATGTAAAGATCATTTATTTTTTTGAATAGCGATAAGTATTTACAAATAAAATATACAATCAGCGTAAAATAATCGAAAAAACTGAAGACAATTAATTCATGTAACTAAAAGTTAATAAATAAATCTCTTCTCAAACCCTAAAACCAACCTTGATTCAAGCTAGAACAAAGGGTTAAATCAAGCTTCGAATGAGAACTAGAAGCATTCAAAGGACTTACATAATATTTAACCAAAATAGACACAAACTTCAAAAATCGACAAAATGCTTCAAACAAAAGCAATAAACCATAAAAAAAATTCATGATATTCGTGCTAAACACCAACATGGTTTCATGTACTTGAATGAGCCCATTCTTACTTAGCGAAAGTGTTGTCAAATTAGTTATCTATCATTTAATGTTAGGAAACTATCTATGTGAAGAGATAGCTGGAGGGCCCAGCTTTCTCAAATTCCAACGTCATTTGTTGTCACATACAAGAAAGATACAATGTAAGAGATAAATATCAAACCATCAATCTTAAAATAAGCTACATGAAGGTAATGTAGCTCAAATCATCAATGTTACAACAAAAAAGTACAATGTAGAATCTATTTGTACCTAAAACACGAACTAAAATTCATATACATTGATCACCACTAACCAGCAAGGGTACATGGAACACCTAGACCAAAATAAGACTCAAGAAGTTTAATAGTATTAGGCTTCAGAACATTGTTCTCTTGCAAGTAAGATTTAGTCATTCAAGTCTATCCTTGAGTAGTATTTTAGTAATACTCAAGCCTTCCATTGAACTTCTTCTGTTCAAATTTAAATTCATTTATTTTGTGTAGATCCCATTATAAATGACTCTCCACATGAGGATCACCTCATCATCTTTCTCATGTAAATCCAAAGTCGAAAAAAAATACCTTCAATTCTTTCTCTAGTTTTCCCAAAATGATATCTTCACTGCAATTAATGCATCAAATCTTCCATCTACTATTGTATTGTTGTTCAATAAACTAAGGCATGCCACAATACTATGGTTTATTCAAATTACCAAGTTTCTAATTGATTTGAATTTAAAAGGCGCACCAAACAAAATCCTTCAACTCTGCCTGCTTTTGAGAAGAACTAACAACTGCCCTTAATTAGCACACAGGTTATCCTCAAGAATGTTGTTTCACTGATAGAATAGCCATGATTTGTATATATTGCCAGAAATTCCTCCAATTCTAAGCTGGTTATATTTATCAAGAAGCATGATGGCAAGCAGTACGCACCTTGAAAAGTAAGATTTTGATTTGTCAAGAAGCATGATGAAAAGCAGTACGCACCTTGAAGAGTAAAATTTTAACTTATCAAGTAGCATGATAACATGCAGTGAGCGCCTTGAAAAGTATAATTTTGATTTATCAAGTAGCATGATGAAATGCAGTATGCACCTTGAAAAGTAGGATTTCGATTTTTAGTGTGGCGAAAATCAAGGCTCACACACTGCAATACTTATTATATTGCAATGTTGTATTGCGACTTGAGACATGCACAACCAGCCAAAAGGATATCATGTTATAACCATTTGGGCCTGGTGAATTTAAAAATTAAATTACATCTGAACATCCTGTATTTTCGGGACATATATAGATATTTTAAGTGTAGGAAAATTCAACTAATATTGACCTATACAAGCCCTAAGACTAAGAAACACGCATTCATAGGGTGATCTTCACACCAGGGTAATAATTTTCAAAAGAATCATAGAGAAAAAACATAGCAGAACTATAACAAACAAGTAATCATGGCAATTAAAAAGAGGAAACTTTTCTTCTTTAAGCATAATATCTAGGATCGTCGCCCTTGTTAATTATCAAAGAAACCTGTAGGCCAAGTATATATTTTACCTAGGAAAGCATTAGAGCTATATACTTCAAGGCCTAGGATATGAAACATTCATCATCACAAATAGAAATCAACAATAATGGGAATCCATCTCAATGCACACCCAAATCAAGCACCACATAGAATTGCAAAAGAAAAACATGTTTGAAATCCAGCAATGACAAATACAAAACAAATTTAACTGAAGCTTGTAGAAATGCAAATCAAAACCACCATACATATAAGGAAATCCTAAATAAAGGAATTTTCTCTGGACTACAAGTTTGCGATCAATACCTGAAACTAAACTAGATCAAGTTTCAAGCATAAGCTATGAAACAAGCAATTGAGGCAAAGAGCAAATGCATTTCACCATGAGCTAGAAAAAGTACAACAAAACACAAACTTAAATTAAATCAGATTAGTCTGGTATTTGAGATTTCAGACTTCAAAAACAATGGGAAGTATTTCTAAATGGATGCCCAAAGAAAGCACAAAAGAAGTGGTTGATTTCCTGCAATGACAAAAACAAATCATATTTAGCTTAAGCTTGTTATAATGAAAATTCAAATCACCACAACATATACAAGGTAAACCTAAAAGGAAAATGAACAAAACTAAAGTATTTGGTTTAGAGTCTTGGATAATTTGTGTAAACAATATCTAAAACCAAACCATATCATGTTTTCAACATACACCAGGAGTCTAGCAATGCAAACAGCATATGGATTTCACTGTGAGATAGAAAAAGTAACAAAAACTAAGATCAAATCATATTAGTATGTTTTTGCATATTTAAGCATTAAGGTATTTTAAACATCACAAGGAACTACACCCTTCACTTGTCAAGTTATAATAGAGCACTCTTCAAAAGACCCCACAACTCCTGTGAATGTCACACTAATGCTTCTTAATGGAATAACAGAAATGTTATCATAAACTTCTATTTCAATACATCTTCTAAAATCTCTCTAGCATTCTCAGGAATAATATCCCAAACTTAAACAGTCCAAATTCCAAATCCAGACTTTGTAAGCATGAAGAACCTAATCCTCCCAAAAAATCTTAAGCCATGGTCATTATGTCTAGGCTGTTGAAAGCAACTAAAATGAAACAATATATTTCAATATCACCAAAAGACAATCATCAGTTATCCATCCATTTTAAACACGTTTACCAGCTATATACATAACAAGCAAATAAAGTTGGAAGATTACATGGGCTATGAAAAACTCTGCCCTTCACGGTCAAGTTCATTGCTATCATCCTTGTATATACTATGAATAGGCCATCCTTGTATATACTATGAATAGGCATGGTTGTGACTTTGACAAATAAAAAAACAACACATAAAAATAGGATTACACCAATTCCTTAGGCATACAAGAATAAATCTTGGAATCGTTCACTTGATTCATAGTATTGATATAAGTCAAGTTTCATTGATATAAATTCCATCAATTCCTCTTAACAATATTATGAAATTTTTTAAAGTAGCAAACAAAATGACTTAGTCTGCTGTCCAACTCTGCTCCACGATTTCACGAACTCTTCTATTATATTCCCGCTTATTTTCACTATACATTCGGGCAGCCTCTGAGTTTTCCGGAGAGTTGGGATTTGGATCAAAAAGTAAGGACTACAAAAATAGCTCAGTTATAGATGCAATATTCTTAACACAATTACAGAAAGTACAACAAATAATTGCATACAAATTCTAGACTACAACCACAATATCCCAAATAATTCGTTGGCAGCATATACATTACATAAAGGTTTAAGAAACCAGTATGGGTGGTCAAGACACATGAACACATGGCACCTCAAAAAGGCCATAATTTATGAAGGTTTGCTATTAAAAAAATTAATAATCAAGACATCAAAATAAAATCCCCATTGAGACCAATGACCACAGCAAATTTTCTGACAGGGAACTAAGGTTGGCATTCCTAATCCCATTGTCATATTTCGGTTAATCTATGGGTATTGATATAATTTCATTTCATTTCTGGGCCATTAAATTCGAGACAAAGAAACATAAATGAATTATGAGATGCTAGGGTACCCAATATGTAATATTTGTGTTCCTTGAAGTAGTGGCCACTTAATTATACCAAGTCCAGACATGGCAGTTAAGTGATGTTTAGCTGTTACTTGAACAGACACGAGAATAGCAGCGACGTCATAGATTGGGCTGCATTGATTTTGTAAAATATCCAAACAAATGCTTCCATCAGCATAAACTACAGAAAGAAGAAAAAACCTTTCATATGAGCATTAGAAATTTTGAAAAAATCAATTTCCACACATTCAATATTTTTCCTTACAAAAAGCAACATTATTGCAAATTTGCAATGGCCTCCATATCACAGTCAAATTGGAAAGAATATTAGGGAAACATGCTAAATGAATATGAACAGTCTAGAAGGAACTAGCTCATAATATTTTAATCACTGCCATAATTAATTATAAATGTCTGTCACAAGCAATGATGCAAAAAAGACATAAAATAAACATGAAAGTGAATACATCCTTTCCCAGTAACAAATCTACATCACGCACTCCTACTTTACAAAAAGTACATATATTCACTGAAACAGTAAAAATTTTGATAATTTAGATTAGTGTTATTCGACTGAGTCAACTCGACTAAAGCAAGTAGGACCAATTTTTTAGCAGAACCAGTCAGAACTAGAGGTTGACTCAAGCATTGACCTGGTATGATTTGGCCAAGTTACAAAAATTGGCCACTCAGTCAAGTCAAATATGACACCCAAGTCTGATAGGGGAGTCTATTAGTATTGATATAGCCACCTACCTATGGGCCAAATCAGTCAAAAATACTGAAAAAAGGTAAAAAAAAACACCCTAAAAACACAAACCACCAAAACACTAAACCTAGCTTATAAATTTAACCCACTTCTCCATTTTACCTCACACACTTCTCATTGATAGGATTCACCATATGCTCAAATAGTCTTGGAGCTGATTTGCAGATCAACTGTGGCTGATCCCAATAGGGAATTAATCTGCATTTGTTTCCTACCATTTGCTGGTGAAATTGAAGGAGATCCCAGGGATCCAAGGAAGGAACCTACATGAAACCATTCCACCTTTGTGTTTACAGAGGAAAGTTGCATATTTATGGAAATGTTATTGGGTGCTCAATGGTGCCAATTGATTTAAAACATCAAATGGCAGTGGTTGTTGAAGCCATTCACAAATAGTAGGAAAACTTTACATTCCCAGACCCAATCAAGTCAGACTAATGAGTCAGACTTCAGATTTATCCTTCCAATTAAATGATTTACAACCAGTAGGACCTAAAAGTTAACTATAGGGATCTCAACATTTACTTATTACATATTATTACAGCATTATTATTTTCGACTCTAGAGACCACTTAAGGCCTCTATGTTTATGTATTTTGTCTCATAAGTTTAATTATGTATATCAGAACTTATATTTTATGCATCTCAATATGGTGTTTCCTATTTGGACCCTTTAACATAAATCAACAAAACAAGGTCTTGGGGTCAAATCCCTGGGTGGTTATGCATAGATATGCAAGGGCGTCACTTGATGCCCCACTAGGTTAGGCTCCATAATCAGAGCCAACAGGGTGCGGCCCATTCTGGTGGGCCACTTTTGAATTCTTCCCGTAGACGTAGCAACTCCTCTCTGGGATTGTGAACCACATCATATATATATATATGAGAGAGAGAGAAAGAGAGAGATTAAAATTTGAATATTTTATGATATCTTTATTGGGCCGATTCATTTACCAAGTCAGCAACCAACTCCAATTCGAGTCATAATTTTGGGACAAATCATCCCAATCCACAACCAATTCTGATATATTTGGTTCAAATTTTATGACATATAGCATATAGTTTGATAAATAATAAATTATGTTTCACACCTCAAAATCACTCATAAATTTTGAGACAAATCAATTCTATTCCGAGTTCAGGTCTGATATTTGGTTTAAATATTATGACATCTAACATACAGCTATAGATTATGTTTCACACCTCAAAATCACTCATAAATTTTGGGGAACTTTTATATAGATTTTAAATTATGAAGTAATAATCATGGACATATTGATATTACATGACTAACCACTTTTACTACACCGTCAAGTAGGGAAGTGTAATGAGGACCATGACAAAAACACACTACTCATACATTTAAGCAACTGCAGACCATACCAATAATAAAATAGCTTAAAAGAATCACAGGGATCAAAAATGCTTTCCACAAAACTGGTAGAGACAGAACTTCTTTTGGATGAGGCTAGCAGCAATGCAAGTTTAAATTGAAAAGTACACCTATTTAACTTTCCCTTTTGGACTTCCACACAGAATATCAAACAAAATAGCATATAGCCTTTGATAAAACAAAGAGATGGGAGCTAAGCTATACAATTGAAATTCAAAAATCCAAAAAGGATGAAGATATCTTACTATTTGGATGAAACATCCTAGAAACAAAACGTACTATCAGTGGCTTATTTGGATAGTCCTCTGTAAACTGAAGAGTCAACTTAAATGTACCTGCAAAAAAACCAACACTAGAGATGAAAAAACATAAAAATACTCTATTCAAACACAATGTTTTACTTTATAATATAAACCATCATCCAACTCACTACATAACACATTTTCAAATACTGTTACTTCATCCAAGATTCAATTTCAAGGTAGGTAAGTTGAAGTCGATATAGATGACCAATCTAGAACAGCCAAAACTACACAACTTGACAAAACATCAAGTTATTCAACATTACTCAACACCAACATATCATGTGGAGAAATTTTAAAATTGGATTGACAATATAGGCAAAATATAGGAAATCTTCTATGGCCTACTTTGACGGGCCATAAAAATTTCAACTTGGATTGACATTCAAAATTAAGGCAAAATATAGGAAATCTTCTACAACCTAGTTTGACAGGAGAAAAGCAGCCAGTCTGTAGAGGTTAATCTTTAAGACTACTCAATGTAAACAAACAAAATGAGGTATAACTTTATAGAGTTAAACTTAGTAAACTCTTTGGGAGCTAATCTCAAGAATACTAAAATATTTTATAAACCATCCCAGGTGTTAGCATTAAAATCTTTATAGATTTAACCTATGTCCTGCTACTTGCTGGCCTAAAAATATTCTATTTTATCTGGGGCTAATGTGTACAGGGAAATGAAATTAACTTAATATAGCAAATTTCTCTTGAAACTGTCATTACAACTTTAAGATAAATAGACAAGCTTAAATTTTAAGAAACCCCAGACTTATGTAAGATCCCATGACAAAATTTAATCAATTTTCTCTTGCAAAATGAAATGTCTTTACAAAGCCACTCTTACTTTTGTGCAGTGAAAAAACTTCAAGCAATTCTAGTTGGTTAAGTGAATTTCAAATGACTAACACTCATGTTTTATTTTTTTTCTTAGTTGCTTTAAGGAGTTTGAAGTAAAAATAATTGGTATATCTGATATAACATATTACATGAAACCTTGGAACATCTCCTAAGAGTGTTAAATCCCACAGTCTCTTAGAGATTCTCTAAGGCTTTAACTTGGACTTATGCCACAAAAACTTGATCCGCTGTTTCTGTCTTAACATGGCAAAACTTGGCGCCCTTCAACAGCCTATTTAACTGGAATTCCTGCTAAACTTCCTTCCATGTTATCAGAACCTCTATGTATCTTGAAATAATATTGAAAGGTGCTATAATGTGAACTTAGAAGAATCTATTAATGTGCATCATGCATAAAAAAAAAAATCGATTCCAATTGATCTTAGCAGCCAATCTTTTAAATAGATATGAGGAGACTCCAATATCCAGACTTTATGGGCACCAACTCAAATGAGGCTCCAACTCCCTAGATCTCCTGCACCAGCAGGAAGAAGGCTACAACCTTCTGTACACAATATCCAACTCGTGTTATATACCTCAATGGAGAGAGGCTCCAACCTCTCACAAGTATCAGCACCAACTGAGATAGAAGCTCCAACTTCTCTTACTTTTCCACTAACTGGTGAAGGTTTCAATCTTCTTGGAAAAATATCCCACTTCTGCACAATGCACAAAATGATGATGGTAATGAAAACCTTTGTCAATCTATCAGCTTCAGTGTCTTCTCAACTGTTCACTACTCTTCCTCCAATGTTTTTGTCATATCACTGTCACAGTCAAGTCACTTTCTTTTGCATTTTCTCAAACTCTGTCTCTACTATTATACGCCTATGTTTAGATGTTACTTAGGGTTTCATGTTGTAGCAATATGCTTAGTTACTATTAGGTGTACAAGGTCCATTCATACAACCCATTACAGGCTGGTCATCACCAGGGATGATCCTTAATAAATCCATGCACAAATCATACTGCAAGCCAACGTAGATCTGCCCCTAGATATTTTGTTTCTATCGAGACTCAAGAATTTAGGGCTTATCACTGTTGGTTCAACAATGGTCATATTGCATGACTAATGGTACAAGAATACTCTCTTTACCATAGATTATAACACCATACATACCTCAATCATAATACTATTCAGCCATCATCAAAGGAGTATGCTAAATTTGATCAAAAAAATCCACAAGCCTTAACCTCAGTCTACACTCTTCATATCAAATTTTGGACTGTAGCAGTCACTGCACCTTCAACCTCTGCCTTCCCTCCCTGCTCCTTGGCCTTCAATTTCTAGTCTGATCTTCTGCCCATAATATCATTGTTCCTTGTCTTGCTTATTGGACAGTCACATCAGTTTGAAGGGGTTTTGGGGGCACAATTTGAGTGGAGAGATACTAAGGAAAAATGACACCCCACACTGCCTTCATTTCTACTATGAATTGCTTGGAAGGAGTTTAAAGTAGACTTTTGGGAGTTTCCTTTTGCTTTTACCAGCTTCCAGTATACATATTCAGACAAATCGTAGCACTTCAAGAAGCTTTCTCATCAATGAAAGGGAGTTGTTGTTACATTTAAACCTACAGGTCAGACAAGGGGTTTAAATATGATTTACTTGTAGTTGTTATCATATAGTAGTTGTTACTGTCATTAAAATATTCATATTATCTTCATTCAAACTACTGTTATATTTATTACAAGATTGTTGTTGTTCATCCATACTATGGGATTTTCTTTCTGGATTTAATGCACATGAATACTTTCAAACTTATTATGAAACTACTGCATCATTGTTGTGCCCCTGCTCAACAGCCTTACAGAATACATA
Source organism: Pseudotsuga menziesii (assembly GCA_001517045.1). NCBI lineage: Eukaryota > Viridiplantae > Streptophyta > Pinopsida > Pinales > Pinaceae > Pseudotsuga > Pseudotsuga menziesii. The sequence continues at coordinate 626,315 of LPNX010855579.1, forward strand.
TTTCATCAAACAAAATCCTATTTTGTTTGATGAAATGTTTGAATTTCTCAGGACAAATCTATTGAATCACCAGCTACTGAAATGATAACTTTCTATGAGCTACTGAATCAGTGAAATTCTATGTTTTCAAAGCAGCCTTTGCAAACTATAGATTATTTGACAAAATCACTATTATCAAGTTATTATTTTGGTTGGATTTACAGTAAAAATCAAGGGATGAGTATTAATAATCTCCATATCTTTTGCTCATAACCTAATCTTCAAATCTTATCCAAACAATTATCACTTGACTTTGCTATTTGATTTTATTATTATAGTTATAGATAAGGTTGTGAATTTGGATGATTGATCATAATATGGTTTGGCATGTTACCACAAGTTTTGTTTGAATATTAACTAATGGGTATATGTGATCGATTTATTGAAAACTAGATAAGGCCTAGAATATCAAAAGCTTAATGGTTTATGCAAACGCGTCTTATCCTAGGCTTATCATTTAACATCCGAATCATATTTCCTCATGATGTTAATGTTTAGGGTTGATTGTTATAATGCACCCCATGCTATGGGGGTTTGATTTTGGATTTCATGGTCATCAAACATTCTATCTGAAGCTTGTACTCTAAACTTGAAGTCCTGCATAATCTAAGCGCAAATATTAATCCTGACCTTATGTAATACGATTTGTATGGTGGCTTATATTATCGCATGAAAGGGGTCGAGGTTGACACGATAGTTATGCTGCATGCCCCATATAATTTATTTGCCACCTTTGAAGATAATATTGTTATACTTTAAGGTATGCGCATCAACGTTCAAAGGTTTTAACCCTAGGGATTATTTTGACCCATGCCATCGCCTCCGATGTCGATCCACCTGCTGTGAAAGTGATATGGTATCATTGTGTTGGTACTTAGCTCTATTAATTACATTCAATTCCGAGTATGTAACCAACATCGTGGCACCATCCTTATTCAACACCTGTAGTCTTTGCAATGAGTGGTCTTACGTCAATAGCCCGGGGTAAATAATGACAAGATCAGTTCGATCTGGAGTTGTTTTGCCATCATTTCTATTTCGATTGCCCCTTACTGTGTTATCGTTCCTCTTCATGCCAAAGTTTTAGGGTTATCGGTTGTGTTTATGCATGTCGCGGCTAGTTTATGAACGTATAGGGTTCCGTTGCTTAGTTTTTCTCCTGGGTATGCACCCTGAGTGCTCTCTTTCTGGTCCTCTATCATGTTTTGATCTCGAATACCTCTTCTGGGTGATTTTTCATGCATGTGCACAGTCAGTCATGGCGCCGGTGGTGAGATTCGAGCCCTGTGAGATGAAATTACTGGATTCGAACCCCGAACTTTTATCCAAGGTCGAGGCCGTGGGATGGTTTCTGTTTATCAGTAAGTTTTCGGATTCGAACCCTGAAGTGACAAGGGTGTTTGCTGTGTCTTTGGTCGATTTTCAGGTTGAGGTTGGTGATCTCCAGTTTCGTGTAGATGAATGCTCAGTTGCGCTTGCAACTGGTCTGGCATTAATAGGAAAAAGGTGGTTTAAGTATAAGCCAATGAACATTACCGAATGGAGGCAGCTTCTCAAAAACCCCTTTCAAGAGGTATCGTTCAGAGCTGGAGTGGCCCGGAAATACTTTAGAAAGGAATGGCGCCTGGTCTTGGACTTAATACACAGGTACGTGACCTGTGAAGGTCGCCTGTCTTCAGCCTATGTTTATCATTTGTGGTTGATGTCTGTTTTTATTGGGTTCCCTCCAAATTTACCTTATTACCTGGTTCAGAGTCTGTCTAAAATGTCCTCTGCAATTAAAAAAGGCCCGAAGTACATTATCCATAGCCTTTTCCATCACGGTTTGGTCAGAATGTTAATTGAGAGCGAATTGTCGAAATTAGACCGGTCATGGGATGAGTTCATTGAGTCTAATGGTTTTTCGGCTTTTTGTCACTGTCAGTTCGACTCCTCGGAAGAATGCTTAAGGAACAAGGAGCCTAATCATGTTTCGGTCTCACCTTTACACAAGCCTTTGTCAAGCAATCCCGTGTCAAACCCTACCGGTCGAATGAGCCCCAGTATCTGTAACGAGTCAATTCCTCCTCCTGTGAGTAGCCCCAGTTCCTCTATTTCTGCAAAACGTATGAAGAAGTCTTCCGGTTTGTCTCCTGTAATGGCGAAAAGAAACGGTGATCCCTGCACACAAACGGGTAAGAGACTGAAAGCTAAGTTGATGGGTAGGTTTACTAGAAGCATGGCTAAGGGCAGTGTTGTAAAACCTCCTGTGAGCAAGAACGTTCATGTTGAAACTGTCGTGATAGACAATGATGAAGGAAACCTTGTCTTTCCTGATGATGATCGTAATGTTGGGCATGAGTTCATTTCGAATCCTGTTGATGATAGCCCTACCGCGTTTGATAAGGATGTTCGGGTTTATCCTGTTGTTGATTCTCCGGCTAAGGGGAAGCCCATAGAGACAAACGTATCAGGTTCCTATCAGGTTGAGGATATGATGCACCCATTGTTTGTTAACTGCTTGTTGGATAGGATTCGTAGCATGGAAGGAAGAGTGACTGAGATGTCGGCTCATCGTGATATTGTGCAGGCCGAGAATTTAAAGTTGAAAGAGCAGTTAGATGCAGACAATAAGTCTTTGCTGCGTGTTAAAAAGCATAAGAATCATTTGATTTGACGGGTATTAAAGTTGCAGAATGAAAACGATAAGAATGAGGAGAAAGTAAGGGAGCTCAATGCTCAAATTACGCTAATGCAATTTAAGGGACAGTCGCAGAATCCATCAAGTGGCGTAAAAATCCAGGTGTTTAATGCACCTGTGAAATTATGATGTTTTGGGGTGTACTCATTTTGGGTTACAGGGTTTGAAGTTTTGATAGATTGATAATCAAGTTTTTACTTACAGGTATTTTGTTTGTGTTAATTTATTTAGTATTTAGTTTATTTGTTTTTCTGTTTGTTTATGTTTTAATTATATTTTATTTTGGGTGTAGTATCGCAGATAATGGCGGTTATTTACTTCTAGGATGATCCCCGCGTAATCAGGAACAAATCGATTTAGCGGAGCTGTTATACAGGTGTCGTTTTATCATGGATACTTTTGATATTTCTTATTCACTGTTATGAATCGAATCGTTCTCATTTCTAGACATTTCCACATATATAGAAAAGTGACAACTTTGTTTGTCATTTTTAAGAGAAATCAGTTAAAGATTTCGATTTTGAAATCCCTATTTGATAGGACTGTTTATTTTGGGGATGAAAGGTTTTTAAAAGGGAAATAGTCTTACGTGGGAGGGGGGTCGATAGTTTGGGAAAAGGAGATGAGAAGACTACTGTTTGATATTTCTGTAACTCGAGGCAGTTTCCTATCAGTAGATATAGTATTTTAAACTGGTGATACTTATATATGTTTAGAGTTTTATACTTTTGCATATGTGTTTATGGTATCCTTGGTCTTGTTACTGTTTTTCTATATTATTAATGTTTGGTATAATCTCTTTAAATAATTGTGCAAATATATCATATATGATTGTCGACTTATACTGATTTAAATTTGCTGATGTATGTCATGTTGTAAAATGATGATTGACATCGTAACATATGTGATATTCGTGTCTGTTGTATGATCTTGTTAATTTCTAAATTTCTTTTGAATAATTTCAAGATTATTAATATAGAAGTCCCATTAGCAGGTTTGATTTCAGGTTAAATATTTGCTTCGCTCCTGATCAGGATAGGGCTTAGATTAGATTGGTAGTTTCCTTTTAATTGTTTTACTGGGAACTTATTTGAATGAGATCTTTATATTCATATTACAATTCAGATTATTCTCTTGTAGTTAATGTACAAGTGTTTATAATATATCTATGTAAATTTATCATCTCTGTTAATATTCAGTTACTTGTTTATTCTTGTATGATAAATTAATTACTTGAAGTAGATGTAATTTAAATGATTAATATTGTTAGATATAACATTTACCAACTCGTGTAGGTATAGGTTTAGATCTGATTAACAATCAGTAGCGTTAGCTTTACCTGTTATATTTATTTTAATTAGACTTTCAGGCCAACAGAGCCTTTAAACCTGTCGGTAACAACCATCCCCAGTAGCTTGGAGCCTGCTCTAAGGATCCTGGTCTGGGTTGTCTTTCCCCCGTTGCGTGCATAGTCACATATTCCCGTCAACAATGGCACTAGAAGGAGGGCCAACTTAAGTAAATGGCTGATGAAAACAATCCTGTTAACAAAATCAATCAGCCTATCACCCCTCAAATACAGTCATCATCACAGCCACGTACTCTCCAGTCATCACGTTTAGGTGAAGCCCCTTTGAACGACTCTATTCGAAACCTTATCTCTCAGTTCAACTCTAGTGGTTCTCACCAACCTGAAGAAATTGACCAGTTTGAGCAAGCCATAAATGAATCTCGTAGGATCCTAACAAGGGCTTATTCGAATCTCACTGGATGCCAACCCACAGAATTACCTCTCCCACAGATCACATGTCCCCGCACTCATTATACTGAACCTATTTCGGGAGAACAAGAGCAACCTTTAGGTGCTCTCCCTAACCTTCAGATACAGCAGTTTCTCACAAGCGCCAATCAACCTTCATCTTCTTCAGGACAACCTGTTTCAGGAGCATTTGGTCGACCACCATCACCACCTCATTCACCTCCGCGCATTCTTCAAACACCACCTTCGCCACCTCCAACTCCAAGGAACATGGAAGGTGTAGACCCCATAAACCCTAATGCTAATATGCCATGGTTAGCTCAGGATGCGGTGGCTGTCCCAGGAGATCAACACCCTTTACCTAAGCATCCTGAGAAGTTATTACCCAAGTTCAACCCTGAGTTGAAAGAGCCAGCGGAAGATCATGTCAAGAAGTTTATGTTAGCAGTTCAGCTCTTGGATGTTGAACATGAAGATGTAGTCTGTCGAATTTTCCCTTATACATTTGAGGGAAAAGCTTCGACATGGTATTTTTCACTTATGGCTGGTTCTATAACCAGTTGGAACGAATTCGATCTTGCTTTCATGAACAAGTTCGGAGACGACAAGACTCCAGCTGCCTTGGTGTTAGAATTGTCTAGAATTCACATGGAAACCAAGGAAAAGGTCAAAGATTTTAACCAGCGGTTCCTAACTTTAAGAAACAGGATTACTGCTGCCTCAAGTCCAGCTGAGGATGTCACTATTGAGTTTTACACTTCAGCCTTTCCTATGTCAATGGCTATGTTTGTCAGACAAAAAGCCAAACTTACCCTTGCTGAAAACTTTGAAGAAGAAATTAAGGTTGAGAAAGATATGTCTGCCATAAAGGAAAACCCTAGGGTAGATACTGATTATGCATCTTCTTCTCATAAGAAGACGGACAGTCCTACCAAGAACATAAACCCTGAGAAAAAAGGCCAGGATTCACTAGACTTGGACAGCCTCCAAAGAGTTATTAAAAATCTATTTAATGAAATCATTGATTTAAAGAAAGGTACTTCTGAAAACACTCCCAATAAAGAACCACCTAGACAACCTTTTAGAAGACCTTTCCAAAACGCAGCTCCTAGACAGACTCCACCTTTTGAAGCTAATAGTGTTGATGAAATTAACAGTTTCCTCAAGTTATTAGTTTCAGGTCTAGAAACATCAACTGAAAGCAATACTCAATCTTTGGGACAGACTTCTGAAGATACCCAAGAAAAGGATAATGACACAGAAGATAAACCTCCTCAAGTTATCAGTCACTTCTGGGACACCACAGAATTGACTGATGACGAAGATGTGGGTGTGGTCAATGTAAACCAGCATCAGTACAACATTAGAAGTAAGAAGGATCAGCCCTCAGGGGAACCTTCTACAACTGGTACAGATAATAGTTCAGCTGTTCAAACAAAAAATCACCCTGCAAATGTTAAATCTGCACCCTCTCTTGACTTAGAATATGATCTGGTTGAAGATTTAAAGAAAATCAAAGCTAATATCTCTATCTATGAACTCCTTAAGTTACCTGTGATTAGAGATAAAATTATGCAAGGGGTATCTTTAAGTAAAAATGGCAAAACCCCTTCTAATCAAAACAGTTCCGCTAATACTAAAGATAACTCAGGAAAGTCTTTAGTCAATGCATCATCCATAGGCAAGAAATCTGATTCTTCAACTCCTCCTTTTTTACTTACGTTTGAGATTTGCAATCATAAAGTGCAAAACTGTATGATAGAATCGGGAGCTTCAAAGAACGTTATGCCATACTCTGTATGTAAAAAACTTAACGCAGTCCCTGTGCCCTGTGATACAAGTATTGTGCAACTTGATCAATCAAATGTGAAAGTAATAGGGAAATTGAAGGATGTGTTGATAAGGTTAGCTTCAAACCCTCAAGTCCATTTTATCATTGATATAATTGTTGCAGATATCCTGGAAGCATATGGCCTATTTCTTAGCAGAGATTGGTCTGAAAAATTGAAAGGATATTTTGCGACAGACTGGTCACATTTATGGATATCTCATAATGGCCGTCCAAATAAGATCATAATTGATCGAGAACGGTATATGAAGCATACGGTCACTGAGCTGGATGACTCGAATGAACCAGTATTATTTACTGATACCATTATGGGAAATTATATGGTAGACTCTTTCTTTGGGGACTTTGAAGCTGAAACTTCAGCAATCACAGGTGCAGAACAACAATCTGAAATTTGCCATTTTACGCAAGTTACAGATGAAATCTCAGTTCCAAACACGGTACATTTAGATATGAACAAGGGTCTCTGGTCTCTATACCTTTATGGATCTAAGTCAAAAGAAGGGGCTGGTGCAGGTTGCTTGCTGATAGATCCCTATGGGAAAAGGTATTTCATTTCTTGCAGGTTAGAATTCGATTGCACAAATAATGTGGCTGAATACGAGGCTCTGATTCAAGGTCTGAAAAAATCAATTGACTTGGGAGCCAAGGCTTTGGTAGTGGTAGGAGACTCTGAGATAATCGTCAGACAGGTACGTAATACTATAAATTGCATTGTTGGGCATCTGAGAAATTATCAGGCAGAGGTATGGAATCTATTACTAGCATTTGAATATTTTAACATAAGTTCTATCCCTCGTTATCTAAATCAGGAAGCTAATCTTTTAGCTAACGTTGCTTCAAGGTTAATTTCATCTGAAGGAATGCTTACTGATTCTTTCTCGGTTGAATTGCTTTTCAGACCTTCCATACCTGACAACATCGCAAATTGGAGAGTCTTCGACAACTACGAACAGTTGATCGATTTTCTGACTTTGAAGGATACTTTTAAAGATGCGATCATTGATGAAATGACTCACGATGAGGATCTGTACAATTTTGCGGTAATTCATAAGCCTTGTTCTATTCAGGAATATCTCAATCATGTTAGTACTCTTCCGAGATCAGTAATCAAACTTGAGAAATTCTATGACTTGAAGGATAAATTTAAAGCTGCAAGGAACTGTAAAACCAACAGCTCCATTATGCAATCTGAAATTGTAAATCTAGGCACTGAACATAACCCTCAATGTGTCAATCTGGGTAGTATGTGTACTCCCCAGGAAAAAACAGCCTTCATACAACTCTTTAGTGAGTTTAAAGACATGTTTGCATGGACATATGAGGATCTTAAGACATTTGATCCTAATATAATGCAACATGTCATTCCTATGAAACAAGAGGCTAAACCTTTTCAACAGAAATTGAGGAAAATGCATCCTAGCCTAGAACCAGCTGTCAAGAAAGAGCTGAATAAACTCCTTGCCTCCATAATAATTTTCCCGGTACGGCATGCATAGTGGGTGGAAAATCTTGTCCCCGTCAGAAAGAAAAATGGTGATATCAGGTTATGCGTCGATTTCTGAAATCTGAATAAGGTTTCAGATAAAGACAATTATCCTGTTCCTCCAATGGAGAAAATCTTACAACAGGTCTCTGGATCTGAAATGTTTTCACTTTTAGATGGATTTTCCGGATACAACCAAGTGTTAGTATCCAAAGCAGATCAGTTGAAAACCACCTTCAGGACCCCTTGGGGAACGTATGCCTTAAGGAAAATTCCATTTGGGTTAATTAATGCTGGAGCAAGATTTCAAAGAGAAATGGATATTGCATTTAGAGGTTTGATCGGTAAGTTTGTCGTTATTTATCTTGATGATATTACTATCTTTTCTAAGAATAGAGCTGATCATTTAACTCATCTCAGGAGCGTTTTTTAGCGTTGCAGGAAATATGGAATTTCTCTAAATCCTAAGAAATCCATCTTTTCAGTTACAGAAGGTAAGTTACTGGGTTTCGTTGTTTCTAAACAAGGTATCAATATTGACCCAGAACGTACACATGCTATATCTCAAATTTCTATGTCTCACTCAAAGAAATCTATGTAGCCATTTCTTGGGAAGATAAATTTTGTTTCTAGATTTATTCCTAGGTTCACTGAAATTGTTAGGCTGCTTCAGAAAATGATCAAGAAAGATGCTGAATTTAAATGGTCTGTTGAAGGGAAGCAATCTTTTCATGACATCTTAAAAGCTATTGCTGAATCTCCCACCTTAAAAAGCCCATATTTTTCTAATCCATTTATCTTGTATACGTTTGCTTCTAATTCTTCATATGCTGTTGTTCTAACACAGAAAAATCAGCAAAATAATGAATCCCCCATTGCTTTTACGAGTTCTAGTTTGAATGGTGTAGAACTGAATTACCCAGAAGTGGACAAGCAAGATTTCGTTGTTTTTAAGTCTGTCAAACATTTCCGGCCTTATTTGCTGAAGTCTCATACCAAGGTCATTGTGCCATATTCCGTAGTTAGAAATATTTTGGTACAAAAGGACCTGGGTGAAAAGTGAGCCCATTGGGTTACAGCACTTCAGGAATATGACCTGGAAATCAGGACTTCAAAGATTGTTAGGGGACAAGGACTCTGTAAGTTGGCAGCCAGATCTTCGGACAGTTCTGAATCTGATTTGCACTTCTTTGGTGAACCTTCTTTGTTTGAAAGGGAAGTTTTTCCGATCTCCACTCCTTCTGATTCTTGGTATAATGATATTAAGTTTTTTCTATTGCATGGGAATGCTCCTGAACATTTAGACCCACGTAATAAAAGGGCTTTGAGATTGAGATCTGCCCCTTATCAACTAATTGATAACATTTTGTTTAGAAATAATTTCGAAGGGGTTCTCCTTCGTTGTTTAGAAATAAATGAGGCTGATAATGTGTTGTCTCAACTACACGCAGGACTAGCTGGGGGACACTTTGGCGGAGAAACCACTGCACATAAAATACTCAAAGAAGGCTACTACTGGCCTACATTGTTCAAAGATGCGTGTGCCTTTGCCAGGAAGTGTCAGGAGTGTCAGAGAGCAGGAGGCAGGCTGAATAAAGTAGCATTACCCCTTCAGTCGGTTATTTCTGAACTCCCATTTCAACAATGGGGTCTGGACATTGTCGGTCCAATCACACCAGCTTCTTCACAGTAGCATAAATACATTTTGAAAGCCACAGATTACTTCACTAGATGGGTTGAAGCCATCCCCTTACGAGTGGTTAACTCGGAACAGGTGATATCATTCCTTGATTCTTTTATTATCACCAAATTCAGTGTTCCTGAATCTTTGATTTTTGACAATGCAACTTATTTCTCTTCTGTTAAATTAACTGAGTATGCATTGGAAAAGGGCATTAAGTTAAAATATTTAGCTAATTATTATCCACAGGGTAACAGGTTAGCTGAATCTTCTAATAAAAATTTAATCAAGATTCTGAAACGCACGGTGGTAAATCATCATAGGAATTGGCATAACGCCTTACCGAATGCCTTGTGGGCTGACAGAGTGACTCCCAAAGCTGCCATAAGGAAACTCTCCCTTTTTTCTGGTATATGGCAAGGAAGCTATTTTTCCTCCTCATTTGTTTTTAACCTCTTTACAGCTTTCCCAGTCAGTGCAGGAGACACCATGTTCTGCCATGGAGCATTGAATTAACACCTTGCATAAACTAAAGGAGGATAGAGAGTTGGCTAGGAAAAAGTTTGATAAACACCAACAGACTGTGAAGCGCTGGTTTGATCTTAGGAAATCAGCCAGTCGGGATTTGGAAGTAGGTGACCTAGTTCTGAAATGGGACAAGGAGCACGAAGACAAAGGAAAACATACGAAGTTCCATTTCCTGTGGCTGGGACCATTTATTATTACAAAACAACTTGGTCCTAGCACTTTCAGGTTGCAGACATTGGAGGGTGACATTGACAACCTTCCAGTGAATGGTCATCTGATTAAGAAATATTTTTGTTGATCCCCCTCAAGGGATTATCCTGTACATATCTGGTGTGGTGTGCTTGGTTTGTGGAATTGGTTAGTGAGTTTATTTGATTGGTTTGCTTTGGATATTTTTCTCATATTTATTTGTTGTTTTATTTGCACATTTTGAATCTGATTAATCTATCAAATTTCAAGCTAATGTCCTTTTATCAGGTTCTGTGATTGATCTGCAAACCATGCACAAAGGTCTTACTATCCTGAAAATTGTCATACTGTTTTATGTCTTGAATAGTGAACAGGTTTCCATCTTTCTAGATTTTACCAGAAATTCTTAAATCATGTTAATATTAATCAATAATATGAGTCTTGACAAATATTTTTCCAAAGGGACTAAGGCGGTATTTGGCAAGGTTATCTTTTAAATCTTTTACGCCATCCCTTGAATCTCGTAAAGAGAATTAGGTCTGCCTCCCCATCTACTAAGATAATCTCACTGTAGATTAATCATTACTACATTCTAGCCATGGTGGAGATGAATATTCGTTAAAATAGTCTGAAGGACATAGGGTCTTATAACGAGCCAGTCTGTTCAGGATCATAGGTTTGCATTCAGTAACATTGTCGTTTCTGGTTACCAAGCCTGGGAAATGGCCCTTGGAAGAAACACTAAGGGATAAAAGGTCTCATTACGAGCCAGTTTATTTATTGTGGTGCAGACTGGTGACTGACATGGTTACTATCTGGTTACCAAGCCAGGATCATGGCCTTCAGGAGTATTGAAATTAAAAGAAAAAACAATGTTAACAACTCAACCTAACTAGAATTGTATATTTATAACTAGCAGATGGGATAATGGCATTCTTTGGGCTTTGAAGCAACCCTGTCGAGGCTATAGACGCCTGCTGGAAGCAGGGCCATGCTTATGGTATTGATATTTTATTCTTTAAAACCAAGCCATTTATTGTTTTACTTCTTTTGGACTGATCTTTGTAAGAAACTCGATCTTCATCAAACAAATAATTAAGACTGTAAATTTCTAGTAATTTTTAGGAGATGTCAAATGCCTGAATCTGTTTAAGATGGTAAAATATTGATGCCTGTACAATGACATACATAAAGGATTTAATTTCTTTGACTGCATGATTTCAGGTTAAGAAACAGAGATAACTGTTCCGCCCAGCCAGTCGACATCTGTTGTGCCCCTGCTCAACAGCCTTACAGAATACATATTTCATCAAACAAAATCCTATTTTGTTTGATGAAATGTTCAAATTTCTCAGGACAAATCTATTAAATCACCAGCTATTGAAATGATAACTTTCTATGAGCTACTGAATCAGTGAAATTCTATGTTTTCAAAGCAGCCTTTGCAAACTATAGATTATTTGACAAAATCACTATTATCAAGTTATTATTTTGGTTGGATTTACAGTAACAATCAAGGGATGAGTATTAATAATCTCCATGTCTTTTGCTCATAACCTAATCTTCAAATCTTATCCAAACAGTTATCACTTGATTTTGCTATTTGATTTTATTATTATAGTTATAGATAAGGTTGTGAATTTGGATGATTGATCATAGTATGGTTTGGCATGTTACCATAGGTTTCGTTTGAATATTAACTAATGGGTATATGTGATCGGTTTATTGAAAACTAGATATGGCCTAGAATATCAAAAGCTTAATGGTTTATGCAAATGCGTCTTATCCTAGGTTTATCATTTAACATCCGAATCATATTTGCTCATGATATTAATGTTTAGGGTTGATTGTTATAATGCGCCCCATGCTATGAGGGTTTGATTTTGGATTTCATGGTCATCAAACATTCTATCTGAAGCTTGTACTCTAACCTTTGAGTCCTGCATAATCTAAGCGCAAATATTAATCCCGACCTTATGTAATACAATTTGTATGGTGGCTTATATTATCACATGAAAGGGGTCGAGGTTGACACGATAGTTATGCTGCATGCCCCATATAATTTATTTGCCACCTTTGAAGATAATACTGTTATACTTTAAGGTCTGCGCATCAATGTTCAAAGGTTTTAACCCTAGGTATTATTTTGACCCATGCCATCGCCTCCGAATTCGATCCACCTGCTGTGAAAGTGATATGGTATCATTGCGTTGGTACTTAGCTCTGTTAATCACATTCAATTTCGAGTACGTAACCAACGTCGTGGAACCATCCTTGTTCAACACCTGTAGTCTGTGCAATGAGTGGTCTTACGTCAATAGACCAGGGTAAATAATAGCAAGATCAGTTCGATCTGGGGTTGTTTTTCCATCATTTCTATTTCGATTGCCCCTTACTGTGCTATCATTCCTCTTCATGCTGAAGTTTTAGGGTTATCGGCTGCGTTTATGCATGTCGCAACTGGTTTATGAATGCATAGGGTTCCGTTGCTTAGTTTTTATCCTTGGTCTGCACCCTGAGTGCTATCTTTCTGGTCCTCTGTTGTGTTTTGATCTCAAATACCTCTTCTGGGTGAGTTTTCATGCATGTGCATAGTCAGTCATGGCGCCGGTGGTGAGAGTCAAGCCCTGTGAGATGAAATTACTGGATTCAAACCCTGAACTTTTATCCAAGGTCGAGGTCGTGGGATGATTTCCATTTATCAGTAAGTTTTCAGATTCAAACCATGAAGTGACAAGGGTGTTTGCTATGTCTTTGGCTGATTTTCAGGTTGAGGTTGGTGATCTCCAGTTTCGTGTAGATGAACACTGAGTTGTGCTTGCAACTGGTCTGCCATTAATAGGCGAAAGGTGGTTTAAGTATAGCCAATGAACATTACCGAATGGAGGCAGGTTCTCAAAAACCCCTATCAAGAGCTATCGTTCAGAGATGGAGTGGCCCAGAAATACTTTAGAAAGGAATGGCACCCAGTCTTGGACTTAATACACAGGTTCGTGACCTGTGAAGGTCGCCTGTCTTCAGCCTATGTTTATCATTTGCGGTTGATGTCTGTTTTTATTGGGTTCCCTCTGAATTTACCTTATTACCTGGTTCAGAGTCTGTCTAAAATGTCCTCTGTGATTAAAAAAGGCCCGAAGTACATTAGCCATAGCCTTTTCCATCACGGTTTGGTCAGAATGTTAATTGAGAGGGAATTGTCAAAATTAGACCGGTCATGGGATGAGTTCATTGAGTCTAATTGGTTTTTCGACTTTTTTTCACTGTCAGTTTGACTCCCCAGAAGAATGCTTAAGGCACAAGGAGCCTAATCATGTTTTGGTCTCACCTTTACGCAAGCCTTTGTCAAGGAATCCCGTGTCAAACCCTACCGGTCGAATGAGCCCCAGTATCTGTAACGAGTCAATTCCTCCTCCTGTGAGTAGCCTCGGTTCCTCTGTTTCTGCAAAACGTATCAAGAAGTATTCCGGTTTGTCTCTTGTAACGCCGAAAAGAAGCACTGATACCTGCACACAAATGGGTAAGAGACCGAAAGCTAAGTTGATGGGTAGGTTTACTAGAAGCATGGCCAAGGGCAGTGTTGTAAAACCTCCCATGAGAAAGAACGTTCATGTTGAAATTGTCGTGATAGACGATGATGAAGGAAACCTTGTCTTGCCTGATGATGATCGTAATGTTGGGCATGAGTTCATTTCGAATCCTGTTGATATAGCCCTCCCGCGTTTGATAAGGATGTTCGGGTTGATCCTGTTGTTGATTCTCTGGCTAAGGGGAATCCCATAGAGACAAACGTATCAGGTTCCTATCAGGTTGAGGAGATGATGCACCCATTGTTTGTTAACTGCTTGTTGGATAGGATTCGCAGCATGGAAGGAAGAGTGATTGAGATGTCGGCTCATCGTGATATTGTGGAGGCCGAGAATTTAAAGTTGAAAGAGCAGTTAGATGCAGAGAATAAGTATTTGTTGCGTGTTAAAAAGCATAAGAATCATTTGATTCGATGGGTATTAAAGTTGCAGAATGAAAACGATAAGAATGAGGAGAAAGTAAGGGAGCTCAATGCTAAAATTACGCTAATGCAATTTAAGGGACAGTCGCAGAATCCATCAAGTGGCGTAAACATCCAGGTGTTTAACGCACCTATGAAATTATGATGTTTTGGGGTGTACTTATTTTGGGTTATAGGTTTTGAAGTTTTGATAGATTGATAATCAAGTTTTTACTTACAGGTATTTTGTTTGTGTTAATTTAGTTACCATTTAGTTTATTTGTTTTTCTGTTTGTTTATGTTTTAATTATATTTTATTTTGTGTGTAGTATCGCATATAATGGCGGTTATTTACTTTTGGGATGATCCCCACGTAATTAGGAACAAATCAATTTAGCGGAGCTGTTATACAGGTGTCGTTTCATCATGGATACTTTCGATATTTCTGATTCACTGTTATGAATTAAATCGTTCTCATTTCCAGACATTTCCACGTATATAGAAAAATGACAACTCCGTTTGTCATTTTTAAGAGAAATCGGTTAAAGATTTCGATTTTGAAATCCCTATTTGATAAGACTGTTTATTTTGGGGATGAAAGGTTTTTAAAAGGGAAATAGTCTTAAGTGGGAGGGGGCTCGACAGTTTGGGAAAAGGAGATGACAAGACTACTTTTTGATCTTTTTGTAACTCGAGGCAATTTCCTGTCAGCAGATACAGTATTTTAAACTGGTGATACTTATATATGTTTACAGTTTTATACTTTCGCATATGTGTTTATGGTATCCTTGGTCTTGTTACTGTTTTTCTATATTATTAATGTTTGCTATAACCTCTTTAAAGAATTGTGCAAATATATCATATATGATTGTCGACTTATACTGATTTAAATTTGCTGATGTATGTTATGTTATAAAATGATGATTGACATCGTAACATATGTGATATTTGTGTCTGTTGTATGATCTTGTTAATTTCTGAATTTCTTTTGAATAATTTCAAGATTATTAATACAGTAGTCCCATTAGCAGGTTTGATTTCAGGTTAAATATTTGCTTCGCTCTTGATCAGGATAGGGCTTAGATTAGATTGGTAGTTTCCTTTTAATTGTTTTACTGGGAACTTATTTGAATCAGATCTTTATATTCATATTACAATTCAGATTATTCTCTTGTAATTAATGTACAAGTTTTTATAATATATCTATGTAAATTTATCATCTCTGTTAATATTCAATTACTTGTTTATTCTTGTATGATAAATTAATTACTTGAAGTAGATGTAATTTAAATGATTAATCTTGTTAGATATGACATTTATCAACTCGTGTAGGGATAGGTTTAGATCTGATTAACAATCAGTAGCGTTATCTTTACCTGTTAGATTTCTTTTAATTAGACTTTCAGGCCAACATAGCCTTTAAACCTGTCGGGAACAACCATCCCAAACAGCTTGGAGCCTGCTCTAAGGATCCTGGTCTGGGTTGTCTTTCCCCCATTGTGTGGATAGTCACATATGCCCGTCAACAATCACTAAGATCTAAATCAAACCATCAAATTAAACTACAAAACCAACAAACAAGCAGACCTCTTTAGATTAGCATTAAGAAAGAAATCGTAGTGGTATTTAAGCAGTCAATTGGCAAAGTGTTTGACGAAACTCCTCAACCAAAGAAACTCCACAGTTAACAAAAAATAAGGTAGTTTTAGCAAGGGTCTTTACACAGGATATCATTTTTACTAAGGTCATCAAATATGACATTTATGGAAAGACTACACCAAAAACAACTAAATATCGGTCTAGAGGATTCAAGAACAATTGCTAGCAGAGAAAAAGAAAATGACATAGAATTATAGTATAATGGAATAAATTGAAGGCATCTTGGAATCCTCAAGGGAATAAGATCTCACTGTAAAAGTAAAAGTTGAGGGTAGCATGAGCGCTAGAAAAGAACAAAAAAAGACAATAGCAAGAACATGACCTCGAAGTAGTTAAGTGTAGAAGCAATTTTAATGAGGGAATCATCATGTGGGTCGTCCAAAATAGGTATGCTTAAAAATAATACTAATCCCTACTCTTAGTCATTAATGAAGCTGCATAGTTTGGTATAAAATCTTTCTAGGACCTTCCACACCCAATTTCTCTTATGGCTAAGGATTCAAATTGCATAGAAAAAATTGATGTCCTCAAAAACCTTAAATATTTGGAAGAGTTTCCTAAAGGACTTTCCTTGATAAAAAAATCACATGGGAGACATAATTCTAAAGTTGTATCTGTAGTGAGCAGTTCATTTGAAGAGGTTGAGGAAATTGAACGAAAAAGAGGAAGGGAAAAAATCTGTCTGTTATAAATTATGACCCAAAATGGAAAACTCTCAAAAATAGGACTCAAGGATAGAGAGAGATTTAGCCTTGAACCCAAAACAACCCTCTACAATATGTAGGAAGTGTTACTTATCATTCAGTACAAGAATTCAAAAAGGAAGTCGAGGGAAACAAATAACTATCAAGAGGGGCCTTAAAGAGGGTGTGCCTCGAAGAGGGTTAATCAATGAAATTTATCCCCTTGAATGTGAGAGGGGTAGAAAGTGCCCATAAGAACCCAACCCTCAAAAGATCGTTTTCCATTTACAAACCAGGTGTAATAATGATCCAAAAGATCGTGTGTAGGGGCTCCAAAGAAAACGCTATACTATCATCCTATTTAGCATCCTTTTGTTTTCTAGACTAAGTAGGAAGATCAAGACATAACCTAACTAAATGGAATAAATCTATGGCACTTATAAATTCATCATTTATATATACAATTATACATATTGAACTAAAATCCAAGGCATATGGATATGGAGAGGTGTTTTAGGAAAATTCCAAAGTTTATGTAGTGGTCAAATTATAATGTCATCCTAGGGTGTGAATGGAGAAGTATGTGGGGGAATTGCCAAACAAGATGCAATGGTAGATTAGTTATCTCATATGTTTGAATATTTAGGGATATGTGAGGTGAAACCTATTACCTTGACTCTAACAGGGAGGAACTATGGAAAACGAAGGAATGGGTATTGAAGAGTTTAGATAGGTTTTTGGTAGATTAAAATATTTTTAAGGATGTGAAAGACTAAAATTCTATGGTTTTACCTCAAGCATACTTACCACAAATTCAAGTGTTTATCACTGGCTCTATGAAAAAAATCAAAGAGATGGTGACTAATTGGTGCTAAAACTGGTTATCTAAAGGAGGCAAGGTAACTTTGGTCAAATTAGTTTTGGAGGGGATATTAATTCAATGGAATTTGTATATTTACATATCAAAAGGAATGATAGGAAAAACTAGAAAAAAGTGCTTTAGCTTCCTATGAAAGGGATGTTAAGAAAAAATACAAAAAATTGCTTTACCCTCCTATGGACAGGAAAAAAAGAAAGGGAAGGAATACCATTGTTTAAGTTGGAAAAATTGGCAAAACCAAGAGGGGAGGGGTTAAAGAATACCCAACTATTTGAACAAGCTTTAGATAGCAAAAATTCTATGGAGAATGAGAAGGAATGAAGGCTTATGGGGAGAAGTGATGAAAGAAAAGTATATAACTCTTGGGTCAATGGAGAATTTGATTAGAAATGAATGCAAGGATTTTGGAGGGGCCTCAATTATACAAAAAACATTAGTGAAATATTCTCTATTCCTCAAAGAATGGTTGGCCTAGAATATTGGGAAAAAGGAAAATGGTTGACCTAGAAGACTAGGAAAGGAGATAGACTATGGCCACAACAATAAATATCCAGCAGCAAGGTTTCTATGATTCCAACAGTCCACAGCATCCAACAGCAAGAATTATCTTTCACAACATCTAGGAGTCATAGGCCGAAGGTCTCAACTCTCCCTCACATGGTCTCCCTCATACCACCATGCCCACATAGCCTCACTACTCACACAAGATAAAAGACAGTGCACAAAACTCACAGTCCCACTAAATGGCTTCATTTGTGCACCATGCTTTGCATTAGCAACAACAACACTATTAATATTCTTCCAACTTTTATTAGCTTCTGCTAATTTAAATTGACCACCAATTCAGCTTCTTCATGCATTAATCTGAGTTAAATGCTATATAACATATAGGCATCTACCAATTGATTGGATTTTTAAATCAGGTATTGCTGCTCTTGTTGTTAAGAGCTTCCAATAATTAAGGGGTTAGAATCTTTTATTCATTGAGGCTTTAAATATGTCCCAATTCACAGCCTGCATGGAACCAATATTTATCTTGCACTCACATAAATCATCCCACCACAGCAAAGCTTGCCTAGGCATGCATAGTTTTTCAAATACAACTTTGTCATCATTTGTAAATTTTTTCACTTTGAAAAAGGGGGATCTAACTTCCTTGGGCGATTATCAATTCCAAGGCCTCCACTTGACTGGTTGTAGAGTGAAATTTTCACTTTGGGTCTCACTTTGAAAGAGGAACCTAGATTTAGCATCGAGCCTCCTTGAGAAGTAATTCATTTCTTGCCTAAATTGCTATCAAACAATTGCTATTGAATAGTAGCCTATCATGTTGTTATAGAAGTTGTTAAATTCTGCCACAGATGGGATATATTCATTAATTGACCATCCATAGGCCCAAATTTTGAGTTTAGAGTAGCAACTTTGGCTTCAACCATTCCAACAAAACTCTGCAATTCATCCTCCATTTCCTTCTTTGTCTGAGAGCAAATATTGCTCATAAATTGTGTAGCAAATCAGCAACTACATGTGAAAAAAATGCTCTAAAAGTATAATACCAATATGATCCCAAAGTATGCCTAGTGGAAATAAGTGCAACAACTGCAATATATAACCTTGCATACATAGCCAATATAAAATGGCAAGCAAATATTGAAGTAATCAAACAATCTTGGAAAATGAATCCAAACAATAGGCAAAAACAAATTGAATAAAATATCAACTCCAAATTTTCATTAAACAAAACATTATGTACAATAAAGATATGAACATAATTGAAGCTTTTATCAGCAACTACAATCCATCAATTTCTACAAACTCCAAAGATCCAATGGAATTGAATCAGCTGTACTACTACCATCACTCAACCCCATTACAAAATGAGAAAGGAATATAAATACAACATGATGAATATGAATCATTGTAGATATCATTTGTTCATATCTCAACAATACATTAGTGTACAATAGTCAAGAAGATGAAAAGACAGAGAAAAGATGTGACAATTTTTTATGACTGTGAGCTTCCGCTCATAACCACTTGTTGAGATCTCTATCCACTTCAGCAAACCTGTGTCAAACTAAATTGTGAGATTGCACCCAAATTTGTGCCCCTGGGTCAGTGCTTACATGCATACAACTAAAATATAAGTGCGACATTCATCCATAACACTATCGATTGTCACTCTGATGTGCACAGTTATTGGACTGCAACACATGGTCCTGCTGAAACACCTTTTAGACTGAACTCTCTTCTTTCAATTTAGGACCTGAATGATTCTAAATCTTATTATGGATCAAACACCAAAATCTGACTCTTATTATGGATCAAGCAACCCTAATATATCCTTCTCAATATTGTGCAAGATGGGAAAAATGATCCTACATGCCCCGCTTTACTAGTGTTCTTCATTGACCACTCTTTAAAGGCAATTATGCCATTGAAAGGTCAAATATTGTTTCATTCTAGAAATATTACTCACTCAAAATCACTTTGAATGATGACCCTATATGCAGGATTGATGGCTTTAGAACAATGGTAAATGCTCTATTGACTTGCTCTCATTGCATAATTGGAATATTTTCACTAAGTCCTTGAGCAAGATTTTTTTATTCATTCTTTAAGAACTTAGAGGCCAAGGGGTATATTTTGGTGGGAGACCTTCATTTCTAAATTTTGACCCATAAAATTATGCCCGTCACAAACCCTCCCCGTGTGCATAAGACCTCCAAACCATAGTTTCCACACTTTTGTGTATGAATCCCAACACTCCCTAGTACGGCAAGTCCAGCTCTGAGATGAATACTTACCTTAATGTTGTTACGATTTTCCTTGATAGAGTATTGATAGATCAATACGCGCCAGTCTCAATTCTCTTATGAATTCTATTAACAAAGTGTTAATAGTCAATACTCACCATAATCCCAAGTATGTCAAATTTGTGCAGTCCCACCCTGGCCATTTCTGAGTTCACAAATTTGTGCAGTCCCATCTTGGCCATTTCTTATCTATTAATATAGCACCAATTTCATCTTCTCAGCCCCTTTTCTGAGGAAGGCTAGTATTTCTGGCCATTCCAATCATGTCTTATTGCTCTTGCATGGTTTCCATTGATGCCATTGCCATGTTTCTTGGATGACCTAAATCAAACAATGTAAACCATCAATCCAGTACATCTTGTTCTGTGTGAGATAGAATGGCCATACAGTGCATGTATCCTTCTTTTTTCTTTTTTCTTTTTCCTGTTTCTTTCTTTCTTCCATTTTTCTATACTAGTTGTGATGGCTAGGTTGGCTAGGAAGGGATGGTGTATGGGAAAAGAAGGGAAAATAATTAACAATCGAAGAACATATCACTGTAGAATTGACGAGAAATATAAACAAAAGCAAAAATACTGATTTGTGCTAAATAATAAACTGACAACCATCCTATGTTAGGAACAAAGGATATAAATCAAAGGTGCAGAGCACAAAATCAATTAGCTAAACATCTGACAGAAGCGGGATATATAGTCACACAATGCAAAATAAATCATATTCTACAACTTCTTAAATAATTGACATTAAAGCTCATATTTACCACCAACAGCAATCCATGTACGTAACTTACTTCAAAGACACTACTGGGCTCAAAGCAGAGATGAAAACCTTGAAGTAGAAAGAATGCCTCTTGCAAAAGAATAAAAGTGCAAAACCAGTCTACATAATCCTAGATTTCATCTGTTCTATAGACCTGTGAAGATGAAGGCTTATGGGGGCTAAGAAGGAGAAATCAAGGTAAACAACCAATACACAAGCAATGACAACCAACATAGAATATGTGCATCCAATGGGAAGCCAAAAGCATATAGAGTGTTGGGATTTTCTAGAGATTAGGGTTTCTTATGTTATAGAATTTATTGAGCCCCAACAATTGTTATGCTGAATTCATTGGATGTCTTTTCATCTTCTCATTTGTCATTATTGGACCGTGTGGCTGTTGCACCAGTGGAATTAGTAGCTCTCCTAGCCTCCCATAAGGCATGCAGAGGGGAGCATGATAATAGCCACCACACAATATTGTCATTTTGACTAATTCTCAAGGAGGAACCATGCAAGGATCAAGTGCTAACAATCATGATGTTCAAATTTAAATTCATGTCCATGTAGGTTGTTCAGTCTTCTCTCCTTGCAATCCAAGCAAAATTAACAACTCATTTTATAGCCCACAATGCACATGGATATAAAGGACACTCATATATAATCTCAGTATCACTATTGTCACCATTACAATCAAAACAAATTATGTTTTCTCTTAGCAACAAACTCATTCATTGGCAACACCTGTGTTCTCACTGCCTTGCACATCATACCAATGCCCAACACAATATCATAATTCCATGCCATTGTTAAACTTTACATCATAGTTCAGATCTACACTCACAAATGAAACCTACGGGTCCTAATTTTTGGAGCTTGGTTTACACCTATCAAAGCCTAGATCTACATGTACTAAAACTTCTTTAAATTAAGTTTAGAAGGAAAAACAATGTACTCTATGTTAATTGAAAATAGCAGATAGAAGGAAGCTAAATATATATTTGTGCAATATGGAAATTACAAATAGTAATTCAAACTCTAACAAAAATCACAACTACTCACTATTATTCAGAAAATAATATTACCACATCTAGTACACAGGTTGCTTACACTTGCTCTCACTGCAACACACAATAAAATTGTCTCTTATTACACTCCTATAGATAATTTTGGTGGCTTTGTTTGGCAATTTTGGTATCTTTTTAAATGGGTTGTAACAAATTCTCTTATTAGATTTGGTGCAAATAAGGTGTCAAGAGTAAGCTTTATAGATAAATAGAGTAAGCTTCATTTTAAGGTCTTAATGGCTATGCCAAGAAACAGACTCTTTGTCTCCTGGTAATAGATAAATTTTTCTTAGACTTGTTTGTGGATGAGATATGGGAACATGTATAGGATTCCAATGACAATAAGCATGATGAAAGGAAAAATAAGAAAGAGGGGCAAGCACCATAAAGACAAGTTTCAGATAAACATGAACAACCTAGAACATATCCAAGGTGATGTTCAATATCAATATGGACATACAGGTTGTTTAGTTTTAACGACACCTTAGACAAAGACATCAATGCTTTACACATGAGAGCAAGGGAATGGTATTTGTGGCATTTTATTGAGCAATTTAAGATCATTAATGATAACTATATATATCCATGAGTTGCAAAATTTATGAAGAATATGCCACTTTTCCCTATGATGCACCTTTCCCTACTTGGTTTTGCTTGATTTATGGTTATTTGAAGGCTGGGACAGATTTGATCTGTTGTTCTTTGAGGCTAACTAATTATGTTGTTAGGAGGCTCAACATATGCCCAGGTCATCAAGGAACGTGCCCAGAAATCATTTTGATTCATGTATGAGGATTAAACAGGACAACAAGCCCAGGTTTGCTTTCAATAATCCATAGAACTGCTGAGGGCTCAGAGAGCTCCATCCATATCAAATGAGATCACAAATTATCCATGTCACCATCACATGAACCAAAGATCTACCAATCTGGACTCCAAGGAATCATACTAAGCCATCCATCCATGATAAAACAAATGCAATGTGATAATGGTTCATGGAATATGTTGATTGTTTGACCTTGAACTAGGGCCTTGTTTGAAGCAAAATAGTTCAGCAATGGAAACATTCATTAGATCTAGATAGTTTTGTGAGTCATGGCCTATTCGTCTCAAATTATGGGCATACTCTAGTCTTCAATTAGCAGCAATTAGCGCTGTTATGGCCCTTGGACAGCACTAAGAAGCATATTTGGGTAAATCTGGGCACATTGGGAACAAGTTTGTGGAAGGAAACATAAGTAAAACCTATTTATTCTGAATTATGGGAAGCAAGCAACCTAATTCTTGTAGCAGCACTCCATGTTGGGTTGTTTCCTAGCATTTCTGCAAATTCTAGACAGTTCTAGGTATGTTTTAACCATGTCTCAACCCTCCAAACAGCAACAAGATCAGTCCTAGGTATAATGTGGGCATCTTCCTTGTAATGGAAACCATGATTTAGCATTAACCAGCAACAAGAAGTCTGGTCAATCTGCAAGTAAAGAACAACAATAAAGATCTTAATTTCTCCACATTCTGGGCAGATCTTGAGTGAATTTATTTGTGTCTACACTAATTACTTATTTTAAATTCCATTAGTATGAATTGTACAGAATATCCAAAGGTAACTAATTCAATTGATGCAACTGGTGCAATATTTTGATACAATTTGACAAGTTCATCCAGACACAAGGGTCACCAAATGCCCAGTTAAAGATATTATCATATAAATATATAAGAGGGTGTTGTTAACAGAGCTCACCATAGGGTCTAGTGCATCATCATGTTTGTACATTACCCAGGGTACACCCGTATCCATTCCCACAGACATCTGGCCAGCCCAATTCATGTAATTCACTCTAGCAGGCCCAAACAACATTTCTTCAGGTTTATACTCATTTTCCACCTGTAAGAACACTTTGTTATTATTCGTAATATTAAGAAATCAAACCAAGTTTACATAGAAATTTCAAACACATGCCATATCGCTCTTTTCTACATCAAGAGATTGCCCAAAATCACCTAAATCACACTCAGACTTGGTTTATAGGGTCTGAAGTTAACTTAGGTCTATTTTTTTTAGGTTTGTTTGCACCCCTTTTGTGGAGAAAAAGATCCCAAAATTCAAAACCCCCTAATACATGTTTCCACTCAATGGCTGTCTCACTAGTGTAAGAAGGCCATTTCAAGCGGTTGGGGCTAGATGCAATTTCTGGGTAACTTTGGCATAATAGATACCCTGGACATGCTTTCAGAACTATGAGAAGAGGAGGATTTTGTCAAAATATAATAATAACACCAATCCATACAAAATACCTTTAAGCTTTCTCAATATCAAATGAATCTAATAAAAATTCAAATGTTTATTTGTACAGACAATTTGTCAATTCTGCAAACTCCCCCCTTCATTTTTTATTGAGTAGGAAAAGCTCAAGGATCAAAGTAAAATCATGATATCAGGAACCCACATTCTCACAGTGGATACAAGACCCACACTTATGCTCTCAACATAGCTCGGGTGGTTCGTACTTATGTTGTTTCTGCAATATACTCATCTAGAAATAGCAAGATAGCATGTCGGTCCAATGATTTAAAAAGATTGCAAGGTGGACAAGAAATTCATATTCAGTTAAAATATCAATAATGAGCACTACAACTGCGTGAAGTTAACTGTCATAATTCATGACACAGATTTTACAATTGACCACTGGTTCTTAACCTTGTTCAGCCTAGACTATTCCTTCTACACAATCAGACTAAAGTTTAAACCTTAAGCATTTAATGCACAGTGACTATGTTATATTTATCTCGATGCATGTATCATTCAGTGGATTGAAAGAAGACATGGTAAAAATTAACAACTATAACTTTCCAGATTTGAGTAATTTATATAAAATGAGACCTGACAATAGATTTTTTTTATATTCAAGGGATAAAAATTCTCATAACTCGCACATCATTCTAGCAGCGGAAATATTTCCATGTTTCATCCTCCTACTATGCATAAATGGAATTATGCTTTATCATAATCCCCTCTGCAATGAAATATATGGAAGAAATCCTGATGAATAAGGGAAAGACAAAAGCAAGATGCTTCAAGAAGATGATTCAAATTGTATACTCCCATTTAAACAATGGCTTCATACTAAGTTGATAATATTTGTAAATTACTAATTTTAAATGACCACAAAATAGAATGTCCTAGGTGGGAACCATGACATGGTATTCATTTTACTTGCTAAATAAATTGACAACCACCATAATTGTAGGAACAACCAACACAGCACACAAGGAGACTCCCAGAATGGATTCCATAAAGCACAATGCTCTTCTCCAACATTTACAAAATGTTTTTTTCTCTTGCCATTTGCAAGAATCAGTTGAACCTTCAAACGAATTGAAATTAGCTGGTAAGCAATTTTCTTTCTTATCATCTATCTTATAAGCTTATTTTTCTAACTCAGTTAGGCTAGTGCTCTGGTAATATTCCTCATTATCTAACATCTCCTCAAAAACAGTGCTTGAAGCAGGTGACAAAGAATCAGTTCTATGCACACTTTTTGACCATTCAGAACTGTTCTGCAAATCTCTCTCTTCTGAATTACTTCTAACTAAATACCCATCAGCTACACTATAGAGACTGTCAAGCATTGTCCTTCCTTTTTATGATGTGATCATATGTCAATTGTCTCCACCTGTGGAATCATTGACAGTGCCATGGAAGCTGGACTTAAGTTCATATTCCAGTCAATTGCATTCAAAATATCATGGTTAGCTTCTTCAGAATCTGCAAGTTCTCCTCTAGACTACAATTTTCTACATGTGTTTTTGGAGGAGGATTGTCGTTCCATAGACCTAACAAATTTCCTTGGTGTGTTGAATACACTCATATTATCAATTGTAATATATGATCCTGGATTCTGAGGAAGAGAACAAATAGTAAATCACCTGAGCATTTGCAATCAAAAGAGATATTGATGATATAATAAAATGTACCAACTTTTCTTAAGCTTCCTCATCAAGCACAAGATGCATCAAACGAGAAAAAACAAGAAAAATAAGGACACATCCCATGCTCTTTATGCGTACCTTAGGGATAACTTCTTCTTTCATAGCTGAAGGGAAATGTGAGTGAGCGTAGTTAATGCGGAGGGAAAAACATGGGTCATTTTCATCCTGTTTATAGGAACGCCTCCTTTCTAAGCAATCCTCATCATAAAATGATGCATCTCCATTTTCCCCATGTCTGTCAACCATATGTATCTTGGTCCTTGTTTTCCTATAAAAGTGTTATGTTTTGTGCCAAATTTAAGCATTTATGGTACCATAAAAGTGTGTTATGTTTTGTGCCAAATTTAAAGGCTAGTAGTGACATAGGAGTGGAAGCATTTTGGGATTAATTCAACATTTATTGGAGCATGGACATCATGTCTTTCATCATCTTTTAAATCTTGATGAAACTCTTGAGTCTTGACAAGCAGGTAAATCCTAGTTATTTTGTGTTGTATATTTTGTTTACCTTTGTGGTCTTGATACCAATGGAAATTCAATAGTTTCAGTTATATTTCCAAAATCACAGATGGTAGTTTGTATGTTTCATGATATTTGATTTTCATTTATATATTTATGGCACTCGAGCTGACTCCAGTGTATTTATGAGAAGTCCAGATGACTGGGCTGCATGGCATCCTTCAGACAAGAATGATCTAGCTAAAAGTATTCATGACAATTATTCCCCTTATGATGGTACAACAAATCTGATGCAAAAGGTATACAGTAGTTTTGCAATGTACTACATGACCCCAATCAATAGAAATATATTTCAATTTGTGATCAAATGGTGGTCATCACTTTTTAACCTATCCTTATAACTCATGTATCTTGTTTTCTTGGAAAGTTTTGGCCACACCCAGCCTACAATTATGGCATAAAGGTTCAATTTGTCATCGTACTAGTGGATAAGTATATAGTGGTCTAGTATATAATTTCATGCTAAATGGGAAAGCTGATGTAATTCTAGGCACAATAATACAATGCCTTTTACTGATAAAAAAATTATAACATTAGCGTTTAATGAATGACTATGGAGTAAACATTTCTATTTTAATAATCAATGTTTCCCATCTATGATCCAAATCATTTGGCCCCTCTATCTCTAAGCAACTTCAATAAGTGTCATGTCTACAGTAAATCCTGGTAGGGAGCATAGTCATTATGGTCATTTCTCCTATGCTAGCAATGACCATATTCCTCATTATGAATCATTTCTACACAATGATTTATGCCATATTTTCACTGTGGAGAAATGAATCATAATCTAATAGATTCATATATTACTCCTATTTCTTCCATGTTTTTAAATGGACATAGTCATTATGGTCCTTTTCCTATGCTAGCAACATTTAATATACTATTAATTTTTTCACTTGTGCCATCTGTGGTCATGACCTAGCAGATTCCTATATTCCTCCTCTTTCCTCCATGGTTTTTGACTCACAATTCTTCTTCACAATTGCCTTTCTTTTACTCAAGAAATAAAGACTATGATTTCTACTGTTTCTATTGGTCCGTCACTACTTTAAACAGCAATAAGGGCAATTAGTAGGATATAGATGCATTGTTTAAGACAACAAATGTGTCACCTTTCCCGAAGTCAATGTACAACTGATTGATAATTTTAAAAGCTTCCTATCAAATAAAATTTTTCTCCTAACCATGATGCACTAAAAAAATTCCCTGACATATATGTTAAGTTCTAGCTTCTTTACAAGCAAATATTTATCTCCTCTCAAATTTGTTATTTTACAAAGGGATGTTTCTTCATTGAAACACTATTACTACTCTCATAGCCAAATTTATAATAACCAAAGGAAAGCGACAACATAGAAATATAAATGCTCCTTCTAAAATGTGAAAGGGATGCTACTGGAATAACTTATAAGGTAGCAGACAATAGTGCTCACAGCCTAAGATATTGGAATTATTTTGTGTGATATAGATAGATAGATAGATATGAAAGAAAACGAGGAAAGCATTGGCTTTGTTTAAGGTATGTAGGTACATAATCTGCACAGAAAAGAAGTAGGGTTGAACTCCACTCCATTCAAGAGGGGAAAAAACTCCCAACAAGGTGAAATGGCAACTTGATTCCTTGGATTTCATTATTGTGAATAACTTCTCAAACTGCATTGTCTGAAGAAAAAAAATGAGACTAATTAATTCAACATTTTCATGGCACAATTTTCTACAAATTGATCGTACTCAAAATTATGATTTGAAGCAGGACTAAGCTCTTTAAAATGAAAACATCCATGATCTTCGATAGAAGCCACAGAAACCAGCATTGCCTAAAGAAGAAACAGATCACTAGGGACACCAACTACTATTAGAAATTGAAGGCAATAGCCAATAGATATACAAAATGAGCATAGGAGGTCCACATGTGTTGAAAGGAGAAATAGAAATTATATACATAGAATGCTGACAATCAGAAGCATTAATAACAAGTAGCAGTAGGGATGCAATAAGTAAACATGGGAAAATAAAAACTGCCATAGGCCCTACATTTGCAGCCAACTAGATATGTCATTGGGGTTTCTTCTATTGATAATTTCTATCCAAACAAATGAAAAAAAGTCAAGGCCATAGGATCTGAGGATTAGATTACAATTGTTTCACGCTAAAGACAGCTTCATAAATTACAGGAATAAAGGGGTAACCAGATGCTTTAGGTCACCAAAGATTCCCCCTGGATGCTGACAAATCAGATTAGAAATTGAGGACAAATATTACTGTAAAATGGGGTGCATCATCCTCCTCACCATCCTTCTTTACTCCTCTAAAATCAACACCTCTTTTCTTGTCATGAAGCTACACATGGTGATAAAAAAACATTGAGAACTCTTTGAAACAAACCACTAGAGAAAGTTATGATTTACATGTAGAATCACTAATCTAGTACAGTAAGGGATAACGAGACCTATAATACCTGCATGGAATTGGCAATAAATGCCAAACGATACAAGAGATCTTGTACACCAATAGATTTAATCCCATGCACTCCTTCATAACCACTAGCTACACTTCGATTTTGAGGACCTTCTCTACGAGATTCTGCTCTATCACCAAGTGAGGATAAGGATGATATGTCTAGTATGACAACAACCGTGCCTATGAATATCACCCTAAAATAGAAAATAGCATGAACTCAATAGCTGTAGACAGAAGAGAGGACTCAACATATTTAGAACATGGATGGAGTTAAAATGAAGTAAACAATTTCAAATAGTTCATAACTGTATGCATTTGTATTAACTATTAAGAGACCATCTTTTTTCTTGGTGTGACCAATATCATCCACTCTCAGAACTAGTGCCCTTTAAGCTAATAAGTGTGTGTTTTTAATATCAAGAAAAGACAGAACATATGACAGATCTGTATTAAAAAAAGAGCCAAAGAATGGATGAACAGCGTGGAACCTAGCATAATCCCAGTCCCTGGGATAAGCACTGCCTCCACAGATAATAAGCTTAGGCCTGAAATCCAAGGCTTTCTCCTCCAGCTTGTCATAATCAATGAACCCAGTCTCCTGGCTGACCCTATAAGGAAAAATATCGAAGGAAATCGATGTAGCAGACCTGTGCCATCCATTTTCACCTAAAACAGACCCAAATCTTGTGTTGCTCCATACCCAATGCATGAACATCCAGGGCCTGCAAATCAGGGACGAACTAAAACAAATTTACCCAAAAATCCATAAATAGGGGCGAAATACCAAATTTTTAACCTATCTACCATAAATTTGGGCGAATCATCTTCATTTATCCTCCAAAACTGTAAATTTTTGGTGATTTCACCTCCATTACGGAAGAAATCGGGGCGAATGTCATGATTTTCTCATCAACGGTTGGCGAAATTAGGTTTTATGAATTTTCAGAGGTTAATCATGCGGGCTATTTAGTCAAGGGAAATTATATATAAAATAAAATATGGGCTAATTTATTAAATTAAAAAAAACCATTTTAATATTAAAAAATCTCCCATCTTTTTTTGGGCACCCCTTAAAATTCGCCAATGGGCTATAATTCACCCCTAAAATCATCCCTGATAATTAGAAGTGCAATAAAAATCTAGTTAACTAAATTTAAAACAAAATCACCAACATGGAATAAGATTCTGAGTGAAACTATATCAATAATCAACCTAGAACAGTAAACGATGTACCTAGAAATGTGTTTTTGGAAAGGAAACAATTAATTTTCATAATATAATGTAGGACTAATGAAGTGCGATGATAAAAAAATTGCACTCATAAAAGTAATATAAAAATTATGTGTTGTAAATTACTCTATATTGTATAAAACTATTGTGTTTATTATATGTTTTTAATATATATTTTAATGATTAATAGATGGCTACAAAATCGTTATGAGGATGGTAGCATGGTTAATATGTTCTTGTTAGCCACAAACTTATGGGTTATGTTATGATTGAGTTGTGATTTGAGTCCATTTTGAGTGCATATGGTGACAATGTATCACTCCCATCTTTGATTTTTTCTAAGGCCGAGATGATGAAATGAAGGGAAACACGGAGTCACTACTACATGAAAAGAGACTAGAATAATACACCTTCACGCTTTATATATATCCCCTTGTAGAGGACATAAAAACATAATTACTCTTAACAATGACATGTCTTCAAAACTCCTTGGATTTGATTTTGATTGTTTAGTTTGCAAAGTTTAAGGTTTATATGTAACTTTGTCATTATTTATTATCATGACTTGTGATTCCTACATGGGTTGTCTACAAATTCTCCCTTGCGATCCCCTTCATAGTGATCTTACTGACCCAAGGCACTATTTTAATTGACACCTCCCTAAAATGGTGATGAATTGTAAACTACCGTTAGTTTGTTTTTATGCGTTTTATAGAAAAGGTCATCAAACCTCAAATAGAGTATGGAGGTGGTTTGGATCCATAATATGGTCACATTTGTTATTGTCTCCCAATTTTATAAGTGATGTTTAAAAATTGTTGATTGTTATTGTTTATCCATTCACAATTACACTTGTATGGGTCTCAATGACTTGAGACACTTGCTTTCCCATTACCTTTTTAAAGGGTGTGAATGATAAAATCTTATTAGTTCATCTTTGAATATTGTAGAAAAAAGGTAGGCCCTAGGGGGTGAATGATTAAATCTTATTAGTTCATCTGTGAATATTGTAGACAAAAAGTAGGCCCTACACATTAAAAATGGTATACCTAAATAGAGTATGGAAGTGACCCTAGGTTTGTAATATAGTTATACAATTCATTGTGTCTTGGTGTTATAATTTCAACTCATATCTATAAATGCCTTTGTGATTAACTTAAAGTGCTAAGTAAAATTCACTCTCAAAGAGTACATAGAGACAAGCTTGGATATGCAATGTGTGCATGTGTGATGTGTGTGTCCATGTGAATGCCCATCTTCTCGTATTATAAGTTGGGAATTCACCTCTATGTTTTCAATCACTCTTTTACTATGTAAAATAAATCCCATGGGAATCAAACATTGGTCAATAGTGTAGCATAATGCTGGAAGATTTGATAGGGGCCATAAAACTTGAGCAACTAATTGCTTTTTTCTTTGAGATATGTCCGCTTATAAGGCCAAAGATGTAAAACTATTTGATCCACTTCTTCAAAGTAACACTATGAGCATTATTGAAATGCTTGTTTCTTCATTCCATTTTAAACCAAGACCAAAATGTCCTTAAGAGTACAAAGAAAGTTAGCTTTTGTGTTAAGATTTATATCCAATTCTCGTGACTTGGATGTTCTTGGTAAAAATGAGGGTATGGATGTTGGAATTTTCCAAAACAACCTTCTAGGGTGTCATTTTGGTAGTACCATGATAGCTAGTATTGTACTACCTTTCTGCAAGGTGTGTGTAGGGGAACTGTAGTGTCCCAAGTCTGGTGTACAGACCTAAACACTCTTCAATTCTATAAATTATATTAAAATTTCTGAACTTGAATTAATTTACACAATGACTTCTCGGACTGGGAAAATAAGGGGTTTATTCTGGGAAATTTTGCAGGCAAAAGGAGTGAGCAGTGAGAAGAAACCAAAGAAAATAAGACATGTAATTCCCTCACCCCTATCACATTTAGATCTGGTTCCATTTAGGTTTCATAATCCGCTCCGCAGAAACCTACTACCACACTTTTGGGCAGCCAAACCGTGAAACTAAGGAGGGTAGTTCGGTCTGGTTTAACCAGGGGCTTCTGGAAACTTGAAAAGGGTTGTTCCAGCCTTAATATATCATAAATAATTTTTTTATATATTTTTCAAATATTCTGGAAGGTTTTAAAAAGTTTTGGATGAATTTGAGGTTTTACAACAGTTTTGGCCAAGGAAAACCCTACGCAGAGGAGGATCCAAGAAAGGTGGTAAAGACTCAAATAAAAATGGTTCTGGAGTTTTATATGGGAAGGTGGTCCTGTTACTGAACCACAAGAACTGAAAGAGCTCAGTTTGAGTTTACAGAACTCATTTTATATCAGATTTAGCAAAACTAGTCACTAAAAGCTAGTAATCTAGCTAGGGTCTAAAGAAAGTAGTTAAATCAAGTGAAATCGATTTCTGTAAAACATGAGAATTATAAAGAAGTAAATATCAGTTTTATGAACATGTAAAATCACTTAAATAAGTTCCCCAGCATGACATATACCTTATAGCACTCATATTTGTTCATTTTCCCCCATACATTGATAAAGTAGGACCTTTTAGGGAAAATTGACATAAGATTCTTTATGGGTATGTATATTTAGACCTGATAAATATCATTTTCAGAATATTATGAAATCACATAACATAAATTACATCATGGACTGACCATTACAAGGATGCTCTAAAAATGAGGGGCAAGAGGCCCGAATCATGACCAACAAGGGGTTGTGAGCATTGGTGAAGCATGAGATTCACTGAGGCTTGACCTGAACTTGATGGAGGCTGTAAATAACTCTGATTATTCTTCACTGTCTGCAATATAGCGCTCCACACCTACAATGGAAGAGAATGGGATCGAAGGAGAGGGGAATGGAAGGTTGGGGCTCATCTCCCAGTAGTTTGAGGCACAACACTCAGAAGTAATGCTCACATAAGCATTCATAAATCAAATCATCAACCAAACTGAAGCAATGGGTTCACATTTATATTTTATAGACTTATGGATGACCTGCTTAGTAAGTTGAGGTCAATGGTGACCTGTGAGAGCAAGTGAACCCCATGGGTGACCTAACCCAAGCCACAAAAGTGCCCCCTTTGGGAAATTAGGAAAGTAGGACCATGTGGAATTGTTTCCAATTCCAAATCATTCTTCACAATTAGAAACTGCACCCTCCCTTAGACAAAATCTGCCTCTTTTGTGTTATGACAGGTTTTTGCTTTTCCTGGGTCATAAGGAAACTCTTTCTTTCCTTAAAAAACTTTCCTTCTTTTCTCTCACATCTTTTTTGAGCTCGATAAGAGGAAACTATGCCCTCCCCTTTGAAATACTTTCCTTTTTTTACCTTTGTCTGCTTTTTCTGCTTTTAGGAAACTTCTCTTTATTCTCTTACTTGCTTTTGTCATGGACATTCTTATTTTTACCAAGGAAAGTTGACTAGCTTTCCCCAATGCACCCTCCTGACATGGCAGCCTTAATTCCACATCATTATTGTGCATAATAAATAAAATTGCTGAAATACAATTAAATACATGCCTTAGAACAATTATTAGTAAAAATTTATCCTAGGAGGAATAATTAATAACAACTTGAGCCCCTAGGAACTTAGCATGGTCAACACTTTTAATGGTCAATTTGAGGGAACATGACAGTCCTCCCCTCCCAAATCTGCTTGTCCTCAAGCAGAAACACCACAGAGTGTTGCAAATTTTTCCACCATGTTTTTGTTTCACCACTCTGATCATAGTCATTTTTACGATGCCACTTCCTTTAGCAAAATTTCCAACCCAGTTAAAGTAACTAAGTAGAATTCCTGGAACCCACTGCCTCCTCTGCAAGGACCCAAATTTTTCTGCCACCTTTTGAAATCTGATATTCCTAAGAATGCCTGGATCCGATGGTTTTATCTGCCTCCTTCCACCCATCAATAAAAACAACAAAATTTTATCATTGTAGAGGAGGAAAATGAGGTTATGAAAATCATACCACCATACTGGGAGCTCATCTCTCCCCATGCCAAACTGAAATTTTTTTAACTCTCCCACTAGACATGGAATTCCTTAATGCTGGACCAAATCATCTTTAGCCTCTCTAAAGTTTGAAAATCCATGTGCCAGCTAGCACTGGAACTCATGTCACTGTTGTTATGAATCACAGGAGGTTATCCCATGCCCCTCCATGTATACTAAAAGCATCATATAGAATCCATACATGCTCATTCCATTTCTCATACAATTTCTTTGATGTGTCCAATGTATCTCCATTGATGCAAGCAAGATTTTTACCCTCCAGTGCACACATCTCAATCATGTGTCTAGCCACCCAATAAATGGACGGACAAAATTTCATGCTAAATGATTCAGGTGGGAATAATTCATCTACTGCTAATGCACTTGTCAAACCACATGTTTTGACCATCAATACCTCATCTGGAAGAGTGAAAGTATCATGCTCCTCTTGTGGCATCAACAGAAAAAATCCTTTCACCCAATTTTCATCCCCACATGATGTGGCTGAAATAGAAGTGTGGGGTGAAGAATTGTGAGACAAATCCCTAGAATGCTCATCAATCAAGATAATGGATCCACAAATTCCTCCATTATTTTTTTGAGTGACAGTGTGATCATGTGCCTCCTCCAAAATTGTACAACATTTTCCTAGAGGCAACTCATAATCTCTTAGGAACCATGCAAGTGCTTGATCTTCATATTGCTTGACCTCAAACTCCTCAAGCACATGCAAATCAGAATGCACCTCATGTGCATGTGTATGGGAGGTATATAATAGCTGAAAAATAAGTCTTTGTTGTTTTTCACATGTCATGACAATGTCAGTCAAAACAAAATAATTATTCTAGAAATACAAATTTTTCCCTCCCAAGGTCTTCATTCCAAATATCTCTATGGAACTCAACAAGTGCTCCCCTCTTCATCCAATGGATCAACTCTCTACCATTGATCCAAGGGTGCAAAAATCCATCAATTGACCCACACATTGAAAGTATGTGTAGATATGATGCCTTCTTTTCAAAACTAGCTGCACACACATGTCTTTTCTGCTGCTTGTAAATCATAGAAAAATCAACAATATTAAAAACAATTTTCTTGCAACAAGACATAAAAATTTTACCTTCCATATTTTCCTCTTTAGTGATTCCTCTATCCAACCATCCAGTGGATGAATCAGAGATATTTCTTGCTGATTTATATGATCTATAATGATCCATCTCTTCTGCAATAGGATCTATCTCCCATGGGGACAAATCATGATCCCCCTATTGTGCATGCGACACAAAACGGAAAAATTTCTTCACCCACTATTCATTCCCCACTGGTGTTTCTGAATCTAGGACATGCGGGAAAGAATTGTGAACCTTGTTTGCATGTTTGCAACCTTCAGTAATCAGACTTATGGCTGAAAATTTTTCATTATTGGCTGGCCCAAATTGGGTGCTCTCATCCCACTCTTCCATGGGAGAGTGTCTGTCTTCAAGGAACAACTCAAGTTTCCTTGGAAAGAAATCAAGTGCTTGGTTCTCATAAAACTATTCTACACACTTTTTAAGTGCATACCGAATAGAATTCTCCTCATGGTCCACCCAATCATGAGGTTCCTCCATGCCATTTACCCAAAAGGGATGACTCTCAAGAAAGATTGAGGATTCAGCCAATTCTTTCCACTCTTGTTGGAATTGTTCTATCTTCATTTGTGATTCTAAGAGGGCACTTTGAGTGTATCTCAAAGAATATTGGGTGGAAAACAAATCACCTTTGAGCTTGTAGTTCTCTTTTTCATATATGAAAATACTTTGTTCATCATGCAGTGATGCTTCCCACAATAACTCAACAAGCTCAAACATGTCATTTTTATCTGAAAGCAATTGTGAGAAATTACCTTTGATTGTGGACATTGCTTTCTGGATATTCTCCATGGATTCAAAGGAAGATTGGTCTTCCATTAAAGAAGATTCCCAACACATATTTGACACTGAAGCATGAGTGTCATGGATAATTTTCAGGGCCTCTTGGATCTTCTGTTCATCCATCTTCAATGACCCCGCAAGAAGATGAGGCTCTTGTAGATGTTCCTCCTCTTCATTTTCCATCACCGGATTAATTTCATCCAGTGCACTTGAGGTTTTAAAATCTGATCCATATGTTGTTTCTGCAATATATTCATATTTTAAGTCCTCAACAACATAATTTGGGATGCAACTTAAGTCCTCATTCATCCTTGGTGCACCAGAAAGATATTCTCTCAAAGTTTCATCATTCATACTGCATTCATTTTTGACACCGGAATTATGAACCTCGTCACTAGGGGGCTCAACCATTCTAAACTCTTCATTGGAAGTGGCTTCCATATCAGAATTACAAAATTACACATAAAAATCATAATTTACTAACTCACCATGTGTTATGTTCTCCTCCTTATGTCGTGGAATTATGATGGCTTGTTCACCCACCCATTACTCTGCTTCACACCCTACTGAGATGTGCTCAATTTTTGTTCCCTTGTGAGGCTCAAGGGGTGACTGTAAATCTGAATTATGTTTCTCTTTTGGATCAGATCCAAAATATATCTCACCATCATCAATCTGCCACATCTCTTCTGCACTTATCTTAAAATCAACCACGAATAAATTTGGAGTCATTTCACCTTCCACGTTACCAACAAATAGATGTTGGACTGTTAGATCTTTAGTTGTGCATGGATATTCTCTATCTCCTTCCGACAAAGGATTTGGTGACTCATCATCCTCATGGATGCTGCAAATAGGATGATATCTCTTTGGGGAAAACCCAAATAATCTCTCAAAGAAACCATGTGCAGATGGCTCTAATGAATCTTCACTTTTGGTCCTCTTTTCTTTTCCTTTACTTTGAGAAGTGGAACAACTTAGTTCCTTTATTGATGGATTATTGGTATTCAAAGAACCTACATGTGTTAATTTTTTTGAAAACATAGACTCTCCATATTTATTTCCTTCATGCTGAGAGACACTACTACTCCCTTTTCCATGTTTGCTTGCCAACTGCTTGGCAAGGAATTCTCTAGTCTCTTGATCTAACTGAATGATACTTTGGGATACATATTTCAGCCCTTTCAATGTTATTTGCATCAAAATTATTAAATCCTCTTGATAATCAATTTTTGAATTATCTTCTTCATGCAACTCAAATTCTAAATCTCCCATGAATGGAACTAATTCCACAACTGCAACTTAAAAATATTACTGAGCTACTTTTCCACAGAGAGTTACTTTTCACAGGATGAGCCAAGGAAAGTGCCCTGATACCACTGTAGTGTCCCAAGTCTAGTGTACATACATGAACACTCTTCAATTCTGTAAATTATATCAAAATTTCTGAACTTGAATTAATTTACACAATGACTTCTCGGACTGGGCAAATAAGGGGTTTATTCTAGGAAATTTTGCAAGCAAAAGTTGTGAGAATCGGGAAGAAAAAAAAGACAATAAGACATGGAATTAACTCTCCCCTATCAAATTTATATCTAGTTCCATTTAGGTTTCAGAATCCACTCTGCGTAAACCTACTACCACGCTTCTAGGCAGCCAAACCGTGAAACTAAGGAGGGTAGTTCGGTCTGTTTGAACCAGGGGATTTTGGAAACTTGAAAATGGTTTTTCCATAATTAATATAGCATAATTAAATTTTTTATACAGTTTTCAGAGATTCTGGAAGGTTCTGAGAAGTTTTGGATGAATTTGGGGTTTTACGGCAGTTTTGGCCAAGGAAACCCTACATAGAGGAGGATCCAAAAAGGTGGTACAGACTCAAATAAAAATGTTTCTGGAGTTTTATATGGGAAGGTGGGCCTGTTAGTGACCCACGGGAACTGACATAGCTCATTTTAAGTTTATAGAACTCATTTTATATCAAATTTAGCAAAACTAGTCACTAAAAGCTAGTAATCTAGCTAGGGTCTAAAGAAAGTAATTAAATCAAGTGAAATAGATTTCTGTAAAACATGAGAATTATAACAGAAGTAAATATCAGTTTTATGAACATGTAAAATCACTTAAATAAGTTCCCTATCATGACATATAGCACTCGTATTTGTTCATTTTCCCCCATACATTGATAAAGTAGGCCCTTTTAGGGAAAACTGAGACAAGATTATTTATGGGTATGGATATTTCGACCTAATAAATATAATTTGAAGAATATTATGAACCCACATAATATAAATTACATCATGTACTGACCATTACAAGGATTCTCCAAAAATGAGAGGCACGAGGCTCGAATCGTGACCAGCAAGGGGCTGTGAGCATTGGTGAAGCATGAGCTTCACTGAAGCTTCACCTAAAATTGATGGAGGATGTAAATAACTCTGATTATCCTTCAATATCTGCAATATAGCACTCCACACCTGCAATGGAAGAGAAGGGGATGGAAGGAGAGGGGAATGGAAGGCTGGGGCTCATCTCCCAGTAGTCTGAGGCACAACACTAAGAAGTAATGCTCACATAAGCATTCAGCAATAAAATCATCAACCAAACTGAAGCAATGGGTTTGAATTTATCTTTTATATACTTATGGATGACCTGCTTAGTAAGTTGAGGCCAATGGTGACCTGTGAGAGCAAGTCAACCCCATGGGTGACCTAACCCTAGCCACAAAAGCCCTCTCTTTGGGAAGTTAGGCAAGTAGGACCGTGTGGAATTGTTTCCAATTCCAAATCACACTTCACAATTAGAAACTGCACCCTCCTTTAGTCAAAAGATGCCTCTTTTGAGTTATGACAGCTTTCTGCTTTTCCTGGGTCATAAGGAAACTCTTTCTTTCCTTAAAAAACTTTCTTGCTTTTCTCTCACAGCTTTTATGAGCTTCATAAGAGGAAACTATGCCCTCCCCTTTCAAATACTTTCCTGTTTTTACCCCTATCTGCTTTTTCTGCTTCTAGGAAA
This sequence comes from Pseudotsuga menziesii, assembly GCA_001517045.1. Lineage (NCBI taxonomy): Eukaryota > Viridiplantae > Streptophyta > Pinopsida > Pinales > Pinaceae > Pseudotsuga > Pseudotsuga menziesii. The sequence goes on from LPNX010855579.1 coordinate 665,509, forward strand.
CTTCCCTTTATTCTCTTATTTGCTTTTGTCATGGACATTCTTATTTTTACCAAGGAAAGTTGACTAGCTTTCCCCAATGCACCCTCCTGACATGGAAGCCTTAATTCCACATCATTATTGTGCATAATAAATAAAATTGCTGAAAGAAAATTGTTAAATTTTCATATGCTTAGCTAAGACATCAGTATATCATTTCATTTTTCATAATAAAAGCATATAAAACAGGATCACTGAAAGAAAAAGTATCACAAGAACAACATAGATTTGTCCTGGGAAAACCCTAAAGGGAAAAACCCAGCAAAAGCTTCCTCAATATAGATGCCCCAAAAGGGAAAAAGGTAAAACCAACAAGGAGATCAAAAACCT
>LPNX010855579.1:671124-730211 GCA_001517045.1 Pseudotsuga menziesii
TGACCAACTTCTTCTTGAGAAAGGATTCTAGCCTCGTCTCCCTCTGAAACTGGAACCTCTATGCTCATGTAGGTGTCCAATCAATTTTCTTCAGAGAGATCATATACTTCTAGGCTTGGAAGTTGTCAACTTCACCAAGCTTATCATCAAGCTGATGTCATATATCACTTTGAAAAGAGAACCTCAAATTAACATAGCAAAGGATTAGATCTTACCGATTTGAGGTGTCCGTCCTGGTTCCGGAGCTTACTGATCTAGGGTTTGTCACAGAAACCCTAATTTAAAAAACTTGGAATCTTTCAGATTTGATTGGCTAGACAGATATATCTCTTCAAATGGATCTATCCAATGTACTCCATTTCTGAAAACAGTGGAGGGAATCTCCCGGAACAGGAAGCCCTAATTTTCCAATTTCTTCTGCAAAACTTCCTGTTACTGTTTCTGTGATATCTCTAAAATTTCTGCTCTTCTATGTCTAAACTTTTGTAATGAGGTAACCTCGCATGTCCCTGATCCACCACCACATATCTCATCAGAATTGGTTTCACCATTTGGGATTTATGATCCTTTTCCCAAGGTGACATGTTACAGGACTGTTCAGAATAGTGAAGTTGTATGGCATGCCACGTGTCACTGGTTCATCTTCTGAGTCTGAAATTTGGACCACCGAAATTAAAGTCCATTCCCTTTCTATAAAATTTTCAGGAATTCCATTTGGACCTCTGGATCCCAAGATATTGCAATTCTCCCCAGGTGTCCTGTTTAGGGATGAATTCTGGAAGAGGATGGAACCCTAACTTGGAGAGAACATATCTCCTAGAATATAGTGAATCTGAAGATGCATTTTGGACACAGTGTTCATCAGGATTTTATCTTCGTCCCCTGCAATTTTCAGCTCCTGATCCTTTTCCAATCGCGGAATATAGCGAATGTGCCAAAACGTAGCAGTTTTAGTATTTAGGGCTTTTCTCGCTCGGGGTCAAACTAGGGTTTGACATTCCCGAAGATTCACCCAACCAAAATTATTGATCCAGGTCTCTAAACTTCAGTTTTGATGAGGAGAAAAATCCTATGCTGGTCTAACTCAAAAATCCTCTTCTTTAGAAAGCCCTAATTTCCACATCGAAAATTGAAAATGCTCGAAATCGAATTCCGCTTCGATAGAACGATGCACCCTTCAAAGGAGAGTCAGCCTAGCCTTATTTTTCTGATTGATTGTGGAGAGAGAACCAAAAAAATAAGAATCCATAGCTTCTGTAACTTGTGAAAGCTTCCCTATTCAGGTTAGCTCTGATACCATGTTAAATTTTCATATGCTTAGCTAAGACATCAGTATATCATTTCATTTTTCATAATAAAAGCATATAAAACAGGATCACTGAAAGAAACAGTATCACAAGAAAAACACAGATTTATCCTGGGAAAACCCTAAAGGGAAAACCCCAGCAAAATATTCCTCAATATAGATGCCCCAAAAGGGAAAAAGGTAAAACCAACAAGGAGATCAAAAACCTGATTCTCCTCCTTCTCCAGCAACTTCTCTCCTCCACAAGTGCGCTATTCCAAGTGAGTGTGTGTGTCTCAAATGAGGAGCACTACACCTCTATTTATATTCATTCATTTACTTAAAGTTTACTCAATTAACATGTCCGCTTAAGTTAACTCATGTAGGCTCGAGTTAGACATGTAGGCTCAAGTAACCACACTGGGGTGCTGATGACCCACCTTTACAATTAGAGGGGACTACCTCATGACTCTTATTAGTTCTTCCGATTAGGAGCATCGGGGTACAATGTAATACAAGTGGTTCTCCTGGTTGGACCATTGGGGACCACAAAAGATACATAAAGAGTATTCTTCGAAGTTACAATATTTCAACAAAAATTAAATACATGCCTTAGAACAATTATTAGTAAAAATTTATCCTAGGAGGAATAATTAGTAACAACTTGAGCCCCTAGGAATTTCGCATGGTCAACACTTTTAATGGTCAATTTGAGGGAACATGACAAGAACTACTAAACCCAATGGCCATATTAGTTAATTTAAAACCAAATGCCTAAGAATATTTGTATGGTCAACACCTCACAATGTCTATTACTTGTTATTAACTCCAATATCTCACGTACTGCAGTATCTAGAATTATTATGACATGCATCGTCATCATGGACATTGACGTTGTCATCATCATCATCACAATCATCATCAATGCCATATGGTAAATCAACATCATCTTGATCATCATCCTCATTATCATCATCATCGTCAGCATTAAGTACATCATCAACAAAATCATTGTCATTATGGTCAGTCATATGCATTAGTGTTCTTAATCTCTCATCGACCTTAGGATTAATGTCATGTAATTGTTAAGGTCATTTATATGTCGTTACAGCCATTTTGATGATAATAGGATTTTTTTAGATGTTGTTACAGACATTCAGGTTCCATTAGATTCAATTAGTATCCAAAAGTGATACCACATGCATAATAATCATTGACATCCACATCATCATCATCATCATACAATAAATCAACATCATTGTTGCCATCGTAGTCATCATCAATATAATTGCGATAATAATGAGCAAGGAGCCCTACTACCTCATAAGAATGGATGATTAAGTCTTATACTTATCAAATCATATCCATATGTTCCATCATAATTATCGTAATGCATCATCATCATGTTGTTAGGGCCAATCAGATGCCATTAGGGTCTATCAAATGTTGTTGGGGACACTCAAATGACTTAGAGAAATTTACGTGACATTAAGATAATTTACCCCTCATTATGATTAATTAAGATCTAAAAGTGCCATGATTACGATCATTTATGTGCCACTATGATAAATCAATATCCAAAAGTACTATCACATGAATCATGATCATTGACATTGACATTGATATACATGACGTTATGTCGGACATTTTTCGAACATAATTCCTAGCTCTAAACCTAGTGCAATTCCTAGCATGGTTACTTTTGAAATTTATGGAATTATTCCAGGCGCTATGTTGGATGTTTTCTAGGTGCAATTCCTAGATCTATACTTGGCGCTATGTTGGATGTTTTTCTTGCCGAAAATCATATCACAATTCCTGTCTCTAACCTTGGATTAATATATGGTGCTATGCTATTCAAGATGTTTTTGTGGAGGCTATTCTTGGCGTTATATGGGTTGTTTTCTTGGACGCTACTTGGGAGGTTAATTTGGATGCTAATTGGGATGATAATTGGGAAGCTACTTGGGACATTAATTGGGATTCTAATTAGCATCCCAAATAGCATCAACTTTTAAAAAGGGACGCTAATTGGGATGCTAATTGGGATGTTATTTGGGACGCTAATTGGGATGCTAATTGGGACGTTAATTGGGATGCTAATTAACATCCAAAATAGTGCCAAATTTTAAAAAGGGACGCAAATAACACCATTAAAAGTGCCATCCTGTGGAAAAGCATCCACTTTGTCCAAAAAATGATGAAAAATACACTAAAAGTGATAGTGGACGCTAAAAAGGAAGCTAAAAGAGATGCTAATCACAGGGTTTACTTCTAGTGAATGACCAACCTAAAATAATAAAGCTTTAAAAATCCTTTCCTACAGAGGAAAAAAATTTATACATTGAGTTGATGAAATATTTCTAGGACGTTTTTGTATGGAGTTATGAATACTTGAAGGAGTATGATACATCTATCATACAACATAAAACTCCAATGAAGCCATGTGAAAAAACATTTTAGATAGAAACTTAGGAGAATAAACCTCATGTTACTTCCTTTGTTTCAAAAAGAATTCAAGAAACTATTTAATGGAAAATTCATTGTCATGCTCATGTTTTCAAAGCGGGTGGAAAACTTAGTTCCTGTTATAAAAAATAATGGAGAAATAAGAACATGTGTTGATTTTATGAATTTGAACAAGGTTTCCTTGAAACAAAATTACCCTTTTCCTAAGATGGATCATATCTTACAGAAAGTTGTTTTTACAGAAATAATTTCTATAATAGATGTTTTTCAATATACAATCAAATAAATGTTCGGCCAGAAGATTAGGAGAAAAAAACATTTACAACACCCTAGGGAACTTTTATGTATGCTAAGATGCCATTTGAGTTGATGAATGCATGGGAAACATTTCAAGGGAAATGGATATTTCATTTGCTGGGGAGAAGGATAAATTTGCAGTAGTATATATGGATTACATTACATTCTACTCAAAGTATGAAATAGATCATATCAAACATCTAGAAAAATTATTCTTCAAATGTAGGAGGTTTGGTATTTCTTTGAACCCTAAAAAATCAAAATTTTCCATGTAGGAAGGGAAGTTATTGGGCCACATCATATCAAAGATGCATGGGATTAAAATTGATCTTGAGAAGGTGAAGGATATTCTAAAAGTGGATATACAAAGAAACAAAAAGGAAATCCAATCCTTCATTAGGCAGGTAAATTTTATGAGAATATTTTTTCCTAGTTTTGCAGAAATCTTGAGAAGTGTGACTAACATGTTGAGAAACGACAGTGAAATCAACTGGACCGTAGAGGCTAAAAAATATTTCAATGACATCAATAAATAAATAATAGAGGCACCTATTTTGATTAGCCCATATTTATCAAAGGATTTTATTGTCTTCTCTTTTTCTTTAGAACATACCATAGTTGGGGTGTTATTACAGAAAAATCGACAGAATGCAGAACAATATATTGAATTCTTTAGTAATATATTGAGATATGTAGAATTGAAGTATGATATTATGAGGAAACAAGCTTATCATTAATAAAATCATTGAAGGACTTTAGGGTGTATATTTGACATTCTCATATTATTTCTTATGTACCAAAAATTTTCATAAATAATATCCTCACTCAGCTAGATCCTGAAGGGAAGATAGATAAATGGATTGAATTAATGTTAGAGTATGATTTGGAGATCAATCCCAATAAATTGATAAAGGGTCGGTATTGGCTAAATTGATGAGTGGTGCAAATTGTGAATCTCTGAAGATAAATTTCATTTCTGATGTTTCAAGTGGGATGAGCTCAGAATTATAGGTAATAAACTATTTTTATCTGTCTCCTTGGTATAGTGATGTTGTTTATGTTTTACAGAACTTGTAAAAACCTCCATAATTGAGCAAGACTAGATCCAGATCTATGATACTAAAATCAACCAAATTTTTAATTTTGAATCAGTACTTGTATTGAAACAATCCAAGAGGAATTTCACTGAATTGTTTATTTGAAAATGAATCCCAACAAATCATGAAATGATTTCATCAGGGAGTGTGTGGAGGCCACCATTTATGGAAGGTAACTACCAATAATATTTTGAGAGAAATTTTTTATTGTCCTACTATTTTTTTTCTGATGTTTACAAAGAAGTTATAACTTTCCATGAATGTCATATTTTTTATGGAAAAAGAAAAATAATGCCCCTACCTTTAAACCTAATATCAATAGAATTTCCATTTCTACAATGGGGATTAGAATTTATTGGAGAGATTAATCCTAACTCTTCTTTCCAACATAAGTGGATCTTGATTGCTATAGACTACTTCACCAAATGGACTAAGTCTATACCTATTAGAAGAGCTACATATATTTTTATCATTGATTTCCTTGAAAACAACATTTTCTCTAGGTTTGGATGTCTCAAGAGGTTAGTAACAAATAATGCACAGGATTTCAACTCCAAGAGTCTAAATATTTTTTACCAAAAGTACCATATAAACCTGAATCATTCAACGTCATATTACCCTCAGAGAAATGGGATTTTTTAGTCCTCAAATAAAAGTTTGGTAAGAATCATAAAGAAATTACTGGAGGAATATAAGAGAGAATGGAACACCAAGATTAAGTATTCTTTATGGGAAGACATGATAAGTACCAATAGGGTCATTGGTATGTCACCATTTCAGTTGGTGTATGTAGTATAGGTAATATTTTCAGTTTCTTTGGGTTTACCAGTTATAAAGCTATTATAGGAATATGATGAAGAGCCAAACCACATCCAAGGAAGGATTAATTAGATAATAGAGCTCCATGAAATAAGAGAGAAAGCATATGATAGAGTATATGTGCAGTAGGAGAGGATGAAGAAATTTTTTGAAATGAAGGTGAAAGAGGGGAATTTCTAGGTAAATGATTTAGTTATGAAGAGGGATGTCATGAAAGAAGAAAAACATGGAAAGTTTGATCACTTATGGAAGGTTCCATACATCATTGCTGCATATAGGGGGAATAATTGTTTTATTCTACAAAATCAAAATCGATTTGACATTAAAGGAGGTACTATGAATGAGGTTCCTGAAGCTCTATTTATCTTGAACATGGATGTAATTTGGATATTAATTGTATATATTTATTGTTTGAAGTTGAGTATGGATGGTAGATTGCAAGATTTGAAGCCCGAAGTTGAAATCCCTAATATCTATATGTTTGTCACCTTTAATTCTATATACAGAAAAGAAAAAGAAAAATGAGTTACAGTTTTTGTTTTTTGAAAATAATGACTTGTACTAAGGACAATGGTATTGGAAATGGTCAGTGGGTTCTTTGCTACCTCACAGGGATTATAACATCCCCTATTGGAGCCAGATGTTAGCACAATTTTGATGTATAATAGTTAATAAGGGCTTAAGGTGAGATCAAGAGCTTATATATTTTGAATTATAGCATTATGACCATGGGGAGAGAATTGGGCTACTCGAGGGGAGAATAAAATATTCATTTTTCCCCATCGAACCACATGTTTGAGGTCGAAGGTGACTAAGGTAAATTATAAATTGTTTGTGGTACTTTATGAAAAGTTTAACGGTTTATATATGAAGAGTGAAAATATCAATGGCGAGTAGGGAATCTGTCGGAAGAAGTTTCCAGATAGAAAATAAGGTGCATATTGGAAAAATGACAATTGGAAAGGATTAAAAGTCAAATTTGATCAATGTTGTGTGATAAAAGATAAAAGAAATTAACAATGGAGGTGGGTTCCATGTCCACAACATGTAAAGAGAGAAAATCAATCCCAAGCCAGCGAAATTTTTATCACTTTTCATGTGTTGGGAAGAAGATCATTCTGTTGGGTGAAAGGAGGTAGGGAGAAACTGCCTCCCTCGAACCTGAAACCACTTATCACCAATATTATAAAAGGAAAGCCACGTGGATGCATTTTATTTATATTTTGCGTAGAATAAAGAACATTCCTACACCTGTGGAATCCAAATCAAATACGCTTTTTCCAACCGTCATTTTCTAGGGAGGCCATGTAGCTAACCTGCCAGCCTATTTTTTAAATGGAAGGGGAAGGTGAAATTGAGACACCAGTTCATGAGTTCAACAAACTAGAAAGAAATATTTGAATATATGGATGGGGACATTTTTAACACTATACTCTCTTCTAGTCTGGTACATGAAATAAAAAACATATTAAAAACATTAGAGGAATAAAGAATTGACTTACACGATGTCCAGAGGTCCCATTTTTATCATTTTTGTCCAGACCAAACCATTAATTTCCCATATTTTGTATATTGGTGTGCATCAAATTATTCCCAATATGAATGAGTCATAATGGACTCAAATAGGTCCAAAATCCTTTTCCCCATCAATGCCCTGGTTGTCATAGACTAGTTGGAAGCACCCCAATAATTTACCTAGAACCTGGAAGACTTCGTCGAAGAATATTTGATTGAATATTTTTAGACATGTTGCAGTTGAAGAGAAACAAATATTTTATTCCTAAAGTATTAATCCTGATGTATCTATGGAAACTGAACCTTTTCCCCTTGATATTAAATTCATCAATGAAGATCCCAATGGGTTATATCCTTGCTCAGATAGTTTCTAGGGTTGGACACTGATATGGTTGTCTTAGAGGTATTTTTGAGTATGTTGTTTAGGATAAGCATGTATTAGTCTGATTCAGAGTTTAGTGAGTCATGTTGCCTTAAATTTGACGAATTCATAGCTGAGAATATTCATTCTCAGTTAGTGAATTTCCACATGACCAGACATTTTAGATATTAGTCCTACCTAGTTAGGATGTTCTTATTCTTTAATGAGGAGAATCTGCATCTTCCATAAATACTATTTACTTCTGAAATCAGAAATAATACCTTCAACTATATAAATCTTATAATGCCAGAAGTATACAAAGTAATATTTTAAGAAAAAGTGTCGAGAGTGCTATCTGAGATGGAAGAAGTCTTGCAATTTATCCTAGAAAGAAGAATTGGGGATTGGTTCCTTCTGAAGGAACATACCATTATAAGGGTTTATGGTTTTGTTCATGAATGCATTTTCCCTTTTTTATTGACAACCACGATATTTTCTTTGCAATTTAAAAGCCAATGAACAAGAATTCAAATGTATTTTTTCACAAAGATGATATTTTTCACTTCTGAATTCCAATAACATGAAAATTTACATAGCTTCGGTCAATCTCTTTTGCTATAATCAAGGAAAATAAATAGGTGTTGCAGACTGTAAACATATAATTTTCAGCATTTCAAATGAAAATTGAAATGGCTTTTCCTAAGGGCCTTGGTATTTTAGCGACAAGGTTCCCATGCAACTAAAAATTATAAACCTTTCTTGTTATTAAATTCACCTTATGTCTAATCAAGAATACAAGTATGAATTTTCAATTTGAGTTGAAGACTTTCTTGACACCAATTATCAAACATGACCTCCCGTTTGATTGGACAAGTTGGAACATTCTCAACAACAAATTTTATTGACCATGTGTGAATTTTAAGATTTAAAAATTATCGTCAAGTCTCAGCAACCCATCCATGTTGGAGTCTATAGTACAATTGGAAATTTATGTTTAGTATCTAACCTTGATTTCAAGATTAAATGCTGACAAAAAGAACCTCAACTTGTCTAATCCAACATAGATTATGCCAGGTATTTTCATTTGACTAGTAATACAACAAAGAAGTGTTATAATTGCTAGTTTTTGTCAGTCAACTAGGAATACAACAGAAAGGTGTTACAACTGCAACCTATTGTAACTTCCATTACTATTGTAATTGAATGTTCTTGTATATATATGACATTTTAAATTCTAGAAAATCTCTTGGATCAATCTTGACACCATGTTCTTTATGAGCAAATTGTAATGAGACTTGGGTTCACAACCCTTTGTAGGACTTTGGCTCACATAGTGCTTCCACACTCATAAGTCACAATCTTTAAATTCTCTCACACAACTAAGATAGACCTATTCATTGTGCTTACCATCTTAAGGCCAACAACTTGAAACATTAAATCATCATATTATACTCTGGAGCCAACCCAATTAAGGTTAAATGTTCAACTTTATTTTTAGTTGTGTCCATAAAGATATTCCATTCCATATTTTGTCTTAAAAGGAAGACAACAATGGATGGTATTGAAATTCTTATAATGAGGTTATAGCCTTTAGCTTCCACCATGAAAATATTGCGAAAAACCTAAAAAGAGCTTATGTTTGGGCCAGCAGGGAAGGAAAATTGGTCAAAAGTCTCCATTGGATATGTCTCCTATCAATTTTCCAGGACCATGGCCCTACAAGGAAAACATGAAAGAATTTTGAAGTTAACTAAAACTAAATTTTAGTTTCTTACAAAGTTTCAGTGACTTGTAGATAAATGTGCATAGTTTATTGTAGAAACTGCATAAGAAACACATCTTCTTGTATTTCAATGAATGGACTAGGGTTTAAAGGAAAACAACTACAGGATGGGGAGAAAAAATATAAATTGATATAAGCTACAAATTCATGTGAGAATTATGAAAGGCTCTCATATTATATAGAGAAACATTGGTGAAAGTTTGAGATATTTATTAAATCTAGGAGAGACATTTGTAGTGAATGTCATTGAATACTGCACAATCTCTCTTAAAGATTGAATCCAATATTAAAATCCTTGGAAATTTCTCCGTGTATTAAATTTATTATACAATTACTTCATAATGTTCCATAGCTTCCAAGTGGTGGAAACAAAATGAGAAGACATTGGAGTAAAAACATATGGTATTTGCATTGGTGAGGGTCTTAATTAAAAGAATTGAGAGTATGTAAGAGGAATGAATGTGGCAGGATCATAAGAGATATTGTAGGTAACCAGTGACTATGAAGACCGTCTTTCCAGCTTTATTATATTCTAGAGTCAACAAAATTAATGTTAAATGTTGAACCTTCCTTTTAGTTGTGTACGTAAATCTCTGTCATTCCATATTTTGGCTTATATGGAATACAACAATGGATGGTAGTAAAATTCCTTTGATGAGATTATAATGTTTAGCTTCCACTGTGAGCATATTTTTTACTCCTATGCAAAGAATTTTGAAGTGAACTAAAAGTAAACTTTAGCGACTTGCAAATAGACATGCATAGTTGATTGGAGCAACTACACAAGAAACACATAATCTTGTGTTCCAATGGATGGACCATGGTTTAAAGGAAAAAAAATACAAGATGGGGAGACCATATCTAAATCGATATAAGCTACAAATTCATGTGAGAAATCTAAAAGACTCTCATATTATATAGAGAAATAACAGTGAAAGTTTGAGGTATATATTAACTCTAGGAGAGACATTTGTATTGAATATCACCGACATACTGCATAATCTCTCTTAAATATGGAAACCAATATTAAAAGACTTGGACTTTTATATGCATAATAAATTTCCTATACACTTACTTCCTAATGTTCCATAGCTCCCAAGTGGTGGAAACAAAATGAGAAGTCGTTGGAGTACAAACGTATGGTATTTGCATTGGTTAGGGTCTTAATTGAAAACATTAAGAGTATGCAAGAGGAATGAGCATGCAAGATAATAAGAGATATCATAGGTAACCAATGACTGCAAAGCCCCTCTTTATTTTATTATACTCTAGAGTGAACACAATTAAGGTTAAATGTTGAACCTTTCTTTTAGTTGTGTCCATATATATATGCCATTCCATATTTTGGATTAAAATGAATACAACAATGGATGATAGTAAAATTCTTGTGATGAGGTTATGAATTTTAGCATCCATCATGATCATTTTATAATTCTTGTCCAGGGAATTTTGAAGTGACCTAAAACTAAATTTCAGTTTCTTACAAAGTTTTAGTGACTTGGATATAGATGTGCATATGGTTTATTGGAGAAACTACACAAGAAAACACATAATCTTGTGCTTCAATGGATGGACTAGGGTTTAAAGGAAATGACTATAGTTCAGGGGGAGGAAATCTAAATTGATATAAGCTACAAATTAAAGTGAGAATTCTAAACAACTCTCATATTGTATAGACAAATTCTAGTGAAATTTTGAGGTATATATTTTCTATGGGAGAGACATTTTTACTAAATGTCATTGAATAATGCACAATGTCTCTTAAATATAGAAACCCATATTAAAATCCTTGGAAGTTTATCTACTTACTAGATTACTTATACACTTACTTCATAATGTTCCATAGCTACCAAGTGGTGGAAACAAAATGAGAAGTCATTGGAGTATAAATGTCAAATGCATTGTATTTGCATTGGCTAGGGTCTTAATTGAAAGAATTAAGAATATGTAAGAGGAATGAATGTGGTAGTATCATAAGATATATCATAGGTAACCAGTGACTGTGAAGCCCCTCTTTCTTTTATTACTGCCCCTTCAATTTACGCACCTTCATAAAGGCTTTCAATCAATACCCACCTTCAACACTTTTCAATTTCATTTCTAAAGCATTTAAGCTATCGTTAAATGTGTATTTATTCTTGGCATGGGCTACCGAAGGTATGTTATCAGTTCCAAATAAATTGCTAACTTCTTTGAGTTAATCCATGCATAATATATAATGTTTTTTGTGTATGAGAATTGTTCTGATCTTCTCTCCATAAATTGTTGTCAGGATTTTATTGATAGCTTATATTTGCCAGCTTTTATTACACCTTGTCCAGTTTTACCTATATTAGCTATTAAGGGATAGTAAATTATGTCATATCACCACCCATACCTATCATGTTATACATCAATTCTCAAAATTCCATCTTTCTCTTTAACTCCAACCATTTATTATGATCGTTGATACATAGGAAAGATAAAAAAGCGAGAATTGTTCCACATGAATCCATGCAGATGGGTGCATGTATTTGTTTTCCATGTTAATAAGTTGTTCCAGTCTTAATTGTTGGAGAAATATCTATTGGAAACATCAATTATGGACAACTTGCACAATTAAACTCTCGAATTGAAACCAAATAAGTATAGAAATGAAATTTGGCAACAAGTATACGTTGTCAAAGTTTAACATCATAATTTGTTTTAGGAAATTCCACTGGCATGTGTTGAGGTAGACTTATAAGTTGCCCCCTTTTATTTATGTTTGCACTGTTTTAGGTAATTTGGGGTCCTTTATTGTTGGTTTCACATCTGAAATTCCCTTGGATCCTCCTTCAAACTTCCCATAAATATTAATTTATAATTTTACTGCCATTTGACCCATGAAACACTTGGATTTGTTGCTGTTATGATCTTATACATGCACATTAGTGTGTAAGATGCACCCAACTTTATGAATGAGGGTGCTTACATGTTTTTTTTTTTATTTGAAAGAATGCCCAAGTTCTCTATTTAAGGATGTTATGGTGTTAAGACATACCCAAAAATACCCATGAGACCAACTCAACTCAAAGGATTTGTCAATATTTTCACCTTTTATTGTTGTTAATGGTGTTTGGTTTCCTTTGTCGCTGTTATGGATTCCAAAAAAAAACCAGAATTTCTTTCTAGGGTTTAAAGTTAATGGTAATGTAATTAATGGTAATGGAACCACTCTCAAACATCTTGAAACAATTAATGGTAATGGTAATGGAACCACTCTTAAACATCTTGAAACAATTAATGGTAATGTTACAAGTTTAAGTAAAAGGATAGAAAATGAAAAATAAGGAGAATGTCAATTTTAATTTAAGCATTTAATTTTACAATTTAATGTTGTCAATGATTGGTAGGTTCATGGTTTAACATTTTTTTCTTTTTAAATTTTATGCTTTGAACCTTTGCATATGGATTTCTAGCAAAACGATTGTTTTCATACACAACTGACACGCTTTGAGCAGGAGGATTGGTTTTGTTTTGGAACTTTCATTTTTTATTTTGAGGCACATGTTTGGATAGGAAAACCTTCTCAACCAATAAGACCAATCAGTTTTTCTAGAACTAGTTCGGTTTCGATAACACTTTCTTATCAGATGACACTTACATATTAAGATGAGAGGTTGAATACGTATTCATCTTTATACCACAATATAATATTAAATGTATATGGATGGTTCCACTTCTAATACACACCTTTTCAAATAATGACCCAAAGGAAACTTCCAATGGACAATTCGAACACTATTTGGATGTTTACAATCGAATATTATTTATCATGTCTAGCCACCCTACTCTGCAAAGTTTGTCTTCTTCAAAATTCTTAAAAATGGCTTGCAAACAACTTGTAACTCTAAGAGAGGAAGGAGGAAGCAATCACGAATATCTAGGATTTATAGGTTAGGTCATAGTTTTTTCAGGCTTTTGTCAGAGGTAACGTTTCTAACCGGCCTCCTTTGACAGTAGAGGATAATGTTGGCATGGGGGATTCCGCAGGTGGGGGGGAATTTCCCCCTCACCTAGTTTCGAATAAGGAGAAAAGAAGAGATTCAGGGATAGGTCCCAACCTACAACTATGTACAAGAGGAGAAGAGATGAGCATATTCATCAAGTTGACACATGACGGATGAGAAACTAGGAAACCATGGTAGTGTGTGCTGAAATATTGGACAGTGCCTAAACTGCATATTCATTCGAGAGAGTCTGAAAGGATATTTAGTACATTAAATATCACACCCTCATTGGTAAATTCATTGGGATTTTTCACACTGAGAAGGATATAGTCTAGTGTTTAAATAAAACCTGGAAACCCCAGGGCCACTACGACCTTCAACTTGGAGCCAAAGGTTTTTTCACAATAATATTTTTCAATGAGGAAGATCACACTCGCATATTTGATAATGGACCATATTTTTTTCATTCTGCAGGGTTATACTTTCACTCTTGGAAAGAACGTTTTAACCCTGATAAACAGAACATAGTTCAATCACACATGTTTGGCTCTGCCTGTACTCCTTACCCCCTGAATACTGGAAGGAGGAAATCCTTACTGACATAGGTAACACCTTGGGGGTTTTCATCAAAGAAAACAAAAATATGAGATATACTTTGTATGCTCGGATATGTGTTTATATGGATATTTCCCAAGATTTTCCAGAAGGGATCGAACTATCCTGAGAGGACGAGGAATGGTTTCAGGCGATTGACTATGAGTAGATTAATTTCCACTGTAGGTTGGTAGCTTTTCTGTGACATACCTCTAAAAAAAACCCAGATTCACTCCCAAATGGGGAGAGAAGGGCTCAGAAGGGTTTAACAAAGAAAAAAACAAGAAACACCCATACAAGAAAGGTGATAAACCTGAGATTCATAATAAATCCTAGACGTACAATCGGTTTTAAATCTTGCAGCTAGTAGTGAAGAAATAGGAATTGGAGGATGTTTAGATTCTATGTACGTAGGCCAATGAGAAAACCCTTACCCCCGAGGCTGTAACCTAAGATGAAAAATAGGCAGTGGTGATGGACGATGTCTCCATGCCCAGGGAGGAAGGAGAGGATATGGAATTGGGTGAACATGACTTCAAGAGTTTGAAGGTGGCTTGTTTAGAAAAAATCCCAAATTATATTCTTCCACAACAAGTCTCCCTTTTGGAAAAATCTATCATCAAAACAAAAGGTGTGAAATACCTGGGCATAGCCTTCGAGTCCTATAAGGATACTGAAGGGAAATATAAAGGAAGAGGTGAGAAACGAGGAAGACACAATAATGTTCAGAGAATCCAAGTAGTTAGTGTGAAGATAGTAGCCTCAGACCAATACCCTACGATATATGCATCGCTTGCCTCCTCCCAAAAAAATTATAAGATGTGGATAACAACATGGAATATTCAAGGCTATAATACGCCATTGAAGATACGTCTTATGAGAAGGAAAATAAAGATTGAAAAACCAACCATAGTACTACTTCAAGAAACTAAATGCTCTGAAGCAAAGCTAAAAATCATAGGAAATAAATTTTGGACAACCTGTGAGGTGATATCAACAGATGCAAAGTGAGCATCTAGGGGAATAGCTATACTCTAGAATCCCATGGAGGCACGCCTTTTGGGCTTTATGGACTCTGATTTTACCCTTTCATCCTTTTTTCATGTGGAAGGTACAAGAATTCATGGCTTTCTCTCCAATGTATATGGCCTTAATAGCCAATGATAAAAATCCTTCCTAGATTCATTGCTCAGCCTAAGGGTGGTGGTTGGCCCCTGTCCTTAGATCTTGGGAGGGGCCTTCAATTTGATTCTCAACCCGGAAGAGAAAAAATGGGGTATCCAGCAATTAAACCTTTTCAATGAACTATTTAATGAAGTTATATGGGACCTTGATTTGGTCGACATCAAAAAATCCAATAGTATCTTTACCTGGAATAATAATAGGGAAGGGGACAAAAACATAGCTTCTAAGTTATACTATTTCTTAGTTTTAGAGTCTGTAATGATGGGGGGGGGGGGGGGGGGGGGGGGACTGTCAGTTTTTGTACTCCCCTTGACATGATCTGACCACTGGTCAATCACCTTGGAATGGAAATGAATATGGGAGAACATTCAGAGACCCTTCCAGTTTGAGCAATTCTAGCTCTTCCATCCATACTTCCCAGAAAAACTTCGTCAATGGTAGTAGGAATTGACACCCATAATGGGAAAACCCATTTACCAATTTCAATAGAAACTTAACTTCCTAAAAGGAAAAATCAAGCATTGGAATTCATAATCCTTTGGGAACATTTTCCAAGGGAAATAATAGTTGGATCATAGGATGAAAGAAGCTCAATAAGCCACCATGAGCAGGCTTTCTCTGAGGAATCGAGGGAACAAGAACATCATATTCTAAAAGAACTCAACCTCAAGGAACAACATGAATAATGTCTTTGGAAATATAAATATATAAATCATTGGCTAAAATAAGGGGAGTGCAACACAAAATTCTTCCAAAAAGAAGCCATTCCACACTGACAGGGGAAATCAGATGGTGCCTCTAAAGAGAATAGATGGTACATATGCTAAAACTCAAATAGAACTGGAGCAAACCTTGAATGGGTTCTATGCCGACATCCTGGAGGAACCTGATATCAACCATCAAGAGGCACAAGAATAGGTGTTGAACCACATACCTAAGGTGATTACGGTATATGAAAACATTATTTTAATTACACATATCGACATGGATGGATTAGAGGCAATGGTTAATAAAATGGAAGCGGATAAATCCCCAGGATCGGCTGGGTTCACCATGAATTTATTCCACTCCTACTGGGATTGGATGAAATATGAAGGGATGGATTTGGTGGACTCAAGGATAATGGGGAGCATTTTGAAATCCTTCAATGCTACTTTTATTATGCTAATTCCGAAATAAATGGGCATGAAATATCTTGGTAAATTCAGACCGATCAACCTCTGCAATGTCGTCTACAAAATCATAACCAAGGTAATAGAAAATTGGTTGTGACCTCTCCTTCCTAAAATATTATCCCCCGAGCAAGTGGGATTTGTAGAATGATGAAAAATTCTAGATGACATCATTCTGCTTCATGAAATTATTCATTCCCTGAAGACGAACAAGATTCCAGGTATGCTATGTAAATTGGACTTATCTAAAGAATACGATAAACTTAATTAGACCTTATTAGCTGTAATAATAAGGGACTTTGGTTTTAATGATCAACTGATAGAATGGGTGGTCAGTCTTATCTCTTTGGCCTTCTTCTTGATCTTGGTTAATAGAACTCTCTCACATCCATTCTCAACCTTCAAGGGGATTCGATAGGGGGAAACCTTATCGCCCTTCATGTTCATTATTATTGTTGAAGGACTTGGTCGAATGCTCAAAGTTATGCAACGAAGCAATCAAATTCGGGTTGTTACCCTCAGTGATGGGATAGCTCCTAAAACCCATCAACAATTCATCGATGATAACATGTTAATGGGCCCCTCCTTATTCTAGGAATCCATAGGTATCAAAAACGATTTAGAAACCTTTCTGGAAGCTAGTGGGATGGAGATCAACAAAGAAAAATCCTAGGTATATTTTTTTAATACCCCGTAGTCAAGAGTGGGAATATTCTTCGTATTCTAGAATTCACGGAAGGTCACCACCCATCCAAGTATCTAGGCATTCTTTTGGATGAATCATCTATTTGACAAATCTCATGGAAGGATATTCTTGACAAAATCAACCGCATGATCGAGTAATCAACATTCTGAGCCCTAAATTTCCCAAGTAGTATCATTCTGGTAAAGTCAGTGTTACAAGCAATTCCCCTCAACCTTTTCTCTATTTTGGCTACTCTGAAATTGGTACTCATTAAAATCTGAAACATATAGAGGAACTTTATGTTGGGAGGATCTCAAGGGCACCAGAAATGGGCCTTGGTCGAATAGGATAACCTTGTTAAGTTTTAATGGTTATACAAGTTCTAATAACATTTAGCATCATAACATCATAACTATATGCAAAAGGATCACTTAAATATAGACAAGCACATCCACACAAAAGAACAAAAATATTTATCTTGGGAAACCCTCATGGGGAGTAAAACCCAACAAAACTGCCTCTATATAGATGTATCAAAAGTACAAAGACAAGACCCCAAACAGGAGCTCCTTCTCCCAACATATATGCCTCTCTCTCTCCTATGTGCTATACACAAGTGAGTGTGTGTTTCAAATGATGAACACACATCCTCTATTTATACTCTTTCTTCCCCTTAACATTTTCCATAACAAGTCGACCCCAACAAACTTGTTGAGCTGACTTCACCTAGGAAGACACAAAACAATATTATATTTTATTCAGGATGGTTCTATTGACCCAACTTACAATGGAGATCTTACCTCATGACTCTATGATGACCAAATGCAATAGTAACATCCCAACAGAGAGATAAAAGATCTTCAATAGGTTACATCGGTAAAATACATTTAGAATATTCTTCGAAGTTACAATATTTCAACATTCCCCCTTAAAGAGAAGAGGATTCTACTGAAAACAAAAAAATCAATTGTAGGAGTTAGGAGAGAGAGAATTTGTAACAACATTAAGTTGATACATCTATACATCATTGAAAGTTTTCAACAATCATCAGCAGCAGGAATAGTTACTAAACATCTTCAGTACTGGAACATCATCTTCTACAACGTTGAGTATTCATAGTTTATCTTCATCTTCTACAACACTCGATCACTTAATCCTTTGTAGCACTCGATCACTAGATCCTTTGCATCACCATATGTAACCATACTTGATCTTTCAATCAACAACTTCATCATCTGCATCCATACTTGATATTTTGATTAGCAACATCATCATCATCGGCAACATAACCTGAATCACACATGAGTCAATTACAGGTGATCAATCCCTATCACTTTTTGACATAGGTCCAATGACGATGCAATCCTCAACCACTCACAAGATGGTCAATCCCTCTCACTTTAGGACATAAGTCCAAGAATTGTGAAACCATGATCCACTTACGAGATGGTAAATCCCTCTCACTTTAGGACATAAGTCCAAGGATTATGCAATCTTGGTCCACTTACTGGATGGTCAATCCCTCTAACTTTAGGACATAACGATGCAATCCTGAGCGTGACTTACGGGATGGGTAATCCCTCTCACTTCAGAACATAAGTCCAAGGATGATGAAATCCTGAGCCACTTATGGGATGGTCGATCCATCTCACTTTAGGACATAATTCCAAGGATGATTTAATCCTGAGCCACTTATGGGATGGTCAATCCCTCTCACTTTAGGACATAATTCCAAGGATGATGCAACCCTCTCACATCATGGAGACAAATGTTTGCAGATCACTTTAGGACTAATGTCCAGGGATGATACAATCTCACTGCAACTTCATCGACCTACTTCCCCTTTCGAGTAGGGACCACATCATCGCAACTTAATGTGAGATCACCCACAACATCAAAAGATGTTGGATTGTCCCAGAATGAATGCATGAAGACAATGTACGCAAATGAATGCATGTACACCTTGTGTGGAAATGAATTCAAGACCATAACGCCCACAAATGAATGCAAGACCACATATTCTATAAATGAATGCTAGGCCATAATGTTCACAAATGAATGAAGGACTATTCCTCCTTGCAAGGAAGGATATACATCATCATCAATGTTCCTCCTTGCGAGGAAGGATATATATCATCATCACTGTTCCTCCTTATGAGGAAGGATCTATATCATCGTCATGGTTCCTCCCTTGGAGGAAATTCTTTTCAAACTACACCAAGATTTTCACGGAAGTATTTGAAATTTACTCGAGACAGAGGTTTGATTAAAACATTAGCAACTTGCTCATCGATACTCACATAGTGGAGGTTTATACCTCCCTTTTATAGAAATACCATATTTCTATGTGCTTTGATTTGTCATGGAACACAAGATTCTTCATCATATTTATACAACTTTGGTTGTCACATAGAATCATTGTGGTATCCAACTACAGATCAAATAGACCTAACATTAACTTTCGCATCCATATAGCTTCACAACTAACAGAATAAGCTACTATATATTTTTCTTCAGCCGTGCTGGGAGAAACACTGGACTTCTTCCTGCTAAACCATGATATCATGGTCAATACCAGACAATAATATCTACTTGAGGTGCTCTTTCTATATGAGGCACTTCCTACCCAATCTGAATCCATATATACATACAGTTTGTAGTCATGATCTCCAGCATAGCATAGAATGAAGTCTATTGTATGTTTCAGGTACCTCATCACATTATTTGAAGCTATTAGGTGAACACATATAGGTTTAACTAGATATTGACTCAGGGTGTTCATAGCAAATCATATATCTATCCTAGTATTTTTTAGATACATCAATGACCCAATTATCTATCTATATTGAGTTACATCCACTAACTCCGATGATTCATCAGATAACAACTTCAGGTTGGTATCCATGGGTGTAGCCATAGCTCTACAATCCAACATATCAAATCCTATTAATGTTTCCACGACATACTTTCCTTAGTTATAGTTTGTGAATCCACATTGTTTATGTACAAGCTGGACATGTTGCAATGTAGTCAGCCTCTTCATAAGATCATACCCTATCCGAAACATATTGAGGTTATATTTTTGTCCTCATCACATCCTCTTTTCATACACAATGAGTTCATCTTGTCAAGCCATCAACATATCCCAGTCTTCTGAATTCAACCTTAAAGGTTGGAACCCACTTTACTCTTAGTAAAGCCTTAGTCTATCAGGAATATGTCCATCTTGTTGTACCATGTCGAACTCGGAGATCTTCTACAATCACTCCCCCAAAAGAGGAGCATTATCCTCCCTTTGCATTTTGTACTCTATGTATCAAAACATTATGTACTTGAGTGACAAGCAACATCTTCTACTTTTCATATTCTATGTATCCATCTCAAGTCACTAGATACCAATATCCTTTATCTTGAAATTTGTTGAAAAGTTCCTCTTGCACCGATATGTGATCTTGTTGTCTTTTACAGGCTTCCATCTTCAACCTTGTAGAAAAGGTGAAACTATTCATCACTCTAGGTGATCTTCAAGATCCTTATGTAATTGGATGTGCTTATCTATGGGTGCCTTCTGAGCCTATTTTTCACATGTGGTTCTTTTCTCGATATATACTTCTACTTCACTGGAGAAGTGTGTATGGTTAATGGTGCATGTCATGCCATAGTCTACTCCCTCTTTTTAAGAGAAACCATGAACTTTTGTTTGTATACATTTTCTTGTAGATCCATGTCGAAGACACTACGGACTTTGCTTCAGGTCTCGAAACCACATCCTAGAAATCATTCCCTATGATCAATCGGTACTCTTTGATCATAGTTTCTTCCATTTATCCTTGGCTACTTCTTCATATATAGAAGGGTGTGCATCAATTATGTCACTCAATTGTGCCACATAACTAGAGTGTATCTGAGGCCTCTTAATTTAGATGGAAGTCCCGTGATACTTTTCTTCATCTTGAATTATCTCTCATGCCCAAGGTGGTTTTCATCTCTCGAGGTGGATCTACCACTCTCTTGTTTTCTTCTGAATATTTTTCTCCTATCACGGTGTCTCTGACCCTGGGATCTTCAAGTTCATCTTCATGTATGTTTATTGAAGTGAATCTTGAACTTTCGTCATGTGTTCCTTGGAACATTTCTCATCCTTCTTTTCTTTTAGGAAATTATACATGATATTTCCTACAAGTCAAATGCACCATTTCCATGGTTAGGAATATTTCATAAGACATATTAATAGTGAAACATTCTTATACATAAATATACAATCATTCAACTATTTTATCCAATACAACATTCATCCATATCCCGTATATGGATGAAAAATTTCTAGATGCCTTCCATCTCTACCATAACATTATTGATATTATGCACCAAGCCCAATATGTCAGCAAAGAGGTTTCATTCTAGATAAGTAGCAATGGATTGTTGTATAGTACCATGGGATACTTACCCATAACATGCATATTAGTAGTATATTTTTCATTAATGCAAGCATTCTATCATGCACAATGCATTTCATAGATATGTACACAAATAAATAATGTCATATAAGCAACTAGATATATAGCAAAACGACAATTCAAATACGTATCTTTATTTGTTTGGTAGACTCCTTTTGGATCCTTATGTTCAGGATCCTTCTATTGATTTTGAGAACCTGTGTACTGGTTCTGAGTGTCACTAATTTCATTATTTATTATCCAAATATTGAAATGGATAAGAGTATGATCTTTGTATCACCAGTACAATTCACATTCCTCATCACTTGAGGAATCTTCAACGTTGTTCTTTGATTTTAAGAAACCCATGTGCATGGTATTTAAGTTCACATTCTTCATTTGGTTCCTCAATTTCATCTTCCTGTTGATATTATTTCCTTCATACAAACTGGTCATTATACTTAACATATCCTTCGGAGTCTACACGGATGATACATGTGGGATCCAATGGAGGCGGAAATAATCCTCTTGACTTTGACTAAGTCCTGGTTGTTCTTTTTCTTAATCTCCCTTTGGATATGCTACTTATTATTTGACATAGTTTTAGAGGTCATGATTCTTCATATATGAGAAGCACTCTATACTTCCATGATCAAAGGTTATTGGTTCCTTCAATATTGTTCTCAATATTGGTAATGTTTGTCATCATGATAAAAGTGAGAACCTCAAATGGAAATAGAGAGGATATTACTTACCAATGATATTTCTTGAATTGATGGTTGCTTGAAATATTTTTAGGAATACTGCTTCTCATGGAACTAGGGTTTGATAGAGAAAGCCTAATTTTTCAACCTAGGTGTCTTTCAGATCTGTTTGGATAGAAATATGTGCATCCTCAAGGAGAGTTGAGAAGCATACTCATTTTCCCAAAACCGTGAACATAACTACGAAATATTTAATGCCCTAGTTTTCCCGGTATAAGTGTTAGGTCAAAAAATAAAAATCCACAGAATGAGAAACTTCTTCCATACAAAGATTTTCCCTCCTAGGGATAGTTTTATTGTCATCCTTTTTCAAGTAATTGCTGGAGGGAAGTACTTGAAACAAAAAGCCCTAGTTTTTCTCTAGTTTCTTCTGCAGAATTGATTGATCTTGTTTCTACTATATATATGAATTTTATGATCCTAAAGGTATGAAACTTTTTCCTACAGTATCCTAGTCTATATTCTTTCCAAACCCATAGGTTATATCAGAATTGGTTTCACAAGGTGGGACTTATGCGAAGTTTCCCAAGGTGACTTATTTCAATACTATTCAACATAGTGAACTTGTATGGACTTCCACATGTCACCGTTTCACCTTTTGGCTCTGAACATTTTACCTAAGAAACTAAAATATGTTCCCTATATAAAAAATATTGAGAAATTTCATTTGTAAATTCCTATCCTGATATATAGAAGTTCCCCCTAGGTCACTTGTTTAAGGATGAATTATGGAAGAGGTTGGAGCCCTGAGTTGGAGGAATCATATCTCCTATATTATAGTGAATATGAGGATAAAATGTTTACAAAGGGTACAATAGTATTTTATATTCATCCTATAAAATTTTCGCCTCCTGATCCTTCTCCAATATCGATTTACAGAGAAAGTACCAACATGACTAGCTTTTATCTTCTAGGGTTTTCAATAATGAAACCCTAATCTTCAGTATGTGTAGCTGTAGTAGTGATTCAGCTGCACAAATAATTATTTCAAGGTAGCTATGATACCATGTTAATTTTTAATTATTATACAATATCTAATAACATTTAGAATCATAAAATCATAACCATATGCAAAAGGATCACTAGAATATAGACAAACACAACCACACAAAAGAACACAAAAATTTATCCCAGGAAACCCTCATGAGGAAGAAAACCCAACAAAAAATCCTCTATATAGATGTATCAAAAGTACAAATACAAGACCCCAAATAGGTGCTCCTTCTCCCATAAGATCTCTCTCTCTCTCTCTCTCTCTCCTATGCGCTATACACAAGCAAGTGTGTGTGTCAAACGAGGAACACACATCCTCTATTTATACTCTTTCTTTCGCTTGAATTTTTCCCTAATAAGTCAGCCCCCAAAAAATTACTTGGTTGACTTCACCTAGGAAGAAACAAAACAATATTATATATTTTATTTAGGAGGGTTCTATTGACCCAAATTACAATGGAGCTTTTACCTCATGACTCTATGATGACCAAATACAATAGTAATATCTCAACGGATGAATAAAAAATCTCTGATAGGTTACATCAGTAAAATACATTTGGAATATTATTTGAAGTTACAATAGCTCAAAAACCCTATTTACACCAAAGGAATTAGGGGATCTAGGATTGTGTGACCCGGTAAGCATCAACAGGGTCATGGGAGTGAAAATTTGATGGTGGTGGATCACCCACACCGAGGAGCCTTATGCAGTTTTGTAGAACTAGAAGTAGTCCCCACACTAGCCTAAGAAGAATCTCATTGGGTTCAAGGAATACATATCGGGCTTTCATATTTCGAAAGAGGTGCAATTGAACAAGGGTTTAATTCAAAGGAACAGTTTCTGAGAGGTACGAAATGGCAAGTCAACCTCATTTTCACAGGATTCATGGAAACAACTACCCCTCCTAGTTGATAGAGAATATATAAAAGACATAAATGTTAATATTCATAGAAGTCCTATGGAATGGGTGCAATACTTTTGGGAGCCCACGCCGGAAGACATGCAATTCTGGGTGCGGAATCCCAAGCCCTGGTGGAAATCATGTGTCCCCAAAGAGAACCTGGAAAATTTTTACGATGAAATGTGTGCTAAAAGGATTCCCAAGGTGGATGAGTCAGACAAATTCCACTGGGGTATTCCAATATAGGTAAGTTTAGTATCGCAAAGGCGCTGGGATTTCTTACGGAAACACACAAATTGTCGAAGGAAGAAAAATGGAGCAAGGTGTGGAAGGGGAACCTTTGGCCCAAATTGCAAATTTCAGTTGGCTGTTACTACATTGACGCATCCTAACTTGGGAAAATATTTTGAAAATAGGTATGATTGGTCCTTCCAAATGTTTTATTTTCATAAGGAGGCTGAAACCATAGATCAACTGCTGCATAGTTGAACAATGGTATCCTATGCCTGGGATATGGGAGAGGAGAGGTTCATAAAAAGCACGAAGGTTAGGGGTATTAGAATTTGAATCCCATTTAGATCTTCAAGCAGATAATTCTAATAATGTTTGCAGTAAATGAAGAATGAAGATACAAACTGAACAAAACAAACCACACAGGAAACGAATTAGTATTGCTCTGGAATTTACAGTATCATTCACAATAATAATATCCAATGTTTCAATAGTTTACATAGGAAAAGAATTCAAATCAATTAGGGATGGATTCTAATCTATCCACTGGATGTGACTGTATCTAAGTAACCATATAACTCATGGTGTCTTGCTCAATATCGGAGTCCAACAAATCAAGTCCCATATGTCCAACCAACTCAATCAATTAGTGACAGCTAGTTAACTTGATGCAACTGCATGTGGTAGGTGGGAAAAGGTGCCTACTCCACATGCAACCATGCATAACTAGCACTAGCTAACTGATTGTGAAGTAAATGAAAGTAATTGGGGGCTAACTAAGACTAACTAGTACTAACTCCAACTAACTAATTTAGGTTGTTGTCGGTACTCCCAGTGGCTCCTAAAATGTAGGTATTTGTCTAGGAGCCGCCCCAACTAATGCATGCACATGAAGTAAGTGGAAGTTAACCTATAGCAGTGTTCCCCACACTCTAGTGACTGGTACATGTGGCCCCATTAGGCCAAGTGGACCCAAATAATTAATTAAGGTTCCTAAGTTAGGCTAAATTAATCTAATAGACATTTGACCAAGGGAGGATTAATCATCCTAATACCCCCCCTGAATCCTAACTTGGACAACTGTGGGCCCTGGTAACAAGAACATACATCACCCTAATGAAATCTAAAAGATAGTAAAAAATATTTCTTAATACAACCGAGGAGACAAGGGAAAACCTCATGGGAAACCCCCCCCTCAAAATAAGCAGGAAATAGAAAATTGCAAGCTATATTTAGAATAAAGAAGCTTCCTCCTTAGAAAAATAACCTGAGCAAAAACACTACCGCAAATTTGTATCTCTATGCAACAACATGGTCCATCAGTGGACCTCTCAATTTACTTCTGAACTGATGACTCTATTTTTCTCTTCTGGATGGTGAAGGTAGGGAATGATTAAGTTTCATCTTCTCTAGGCCATGTAGCTGATCATTCACCATCATCAAGTGGCACCAACCTGGCACTTTGTTGCACCATACTATAGAGAGCGAGTCTTTGAGGGATATTGCAACATTCTCATTTTGATACTGGGACCTTGTTCTTCTTCTGTCTTCTAGATCTCCAACATCACTTCCGGCTGTATCAAGAATATTTTGAGCCAATCTAGGTTTAGGATTCTGGAATGGGTACTGGATCTGGATCTAGAATCTCTTGAGATTCAGTCTCAATAACAGGATCATGCTGAATGTGATCTTCTTCATATGAATATGAAACCTATAGCACATCATCATCATCAAAAATAGGTGGATAAATAGTTATACCTTCCTGTGCTACTGGAGGTGTGTCATACAACTGATCTTCTTCGAACTGGAAAATTCTTTCAATGAAGCATATTCTGGCTGCAACCTCTATCAGTTTGTAATATTTTGCATATTTTTCATATCCCAGCATAATGCATTCACTACTTTAGAGTTGGAAGGACTTCCTCTTGTCAAGTGGTATTCTGGCCCAAGTTTTGGAACCAAAAACTCTCAGATGAGAGACAATGGGATTATGCAAGCTATCTTTAGAATAAAGAAGCTTCCTCCTTACAAAATTAACTTGAGCAAAAACACTACCACAAATTTGTAGCTCTATGCAGTAGCATGGTCCATCAGTGGGCCCCTCAATTTACTTCTGAACTAATGAATCTGTTTGTCTCTTTTGGATGGTGAAGGTAGGGAATGATCAAGTTTCTTCTTCTGTGGGTCATGTAGCTGATCATTCACCATCATCAAGTAGAGTCAACCTGGAACTTTTCTGCACCATACTATAGAGAGAGAGTCTTTGAGGGATATTGCAACATGCTCATTATGATACTGAGACCTTCTTGTTCTTCTATCTTCTAGATCTCCAACACCACTTCCAGTTGTATCAAGAAGCTTTTGAGCCCATCTGGGTTTAAGATTCTGGAATGGGTACTGGATCTGGGTCTAGAATCTCTTGAGATTCAATCTCAATAATAAGATCATTCAGAATGTGATCTTATTCATATGAATCTAAAACCTATAGCACATCATCATCATCAAAAATAGGTGGATAAATAGTCATACCTTGTTGTGTTGTTGGAGGTGTGTCATACAATTGATCTTTTTCGAACTGTACACTTCTTTCAATAAAGCATATTCTGGTCGCAACCTCCATCAGTTTGTAATATTTTGCATATTTTGCATATCCCAGTAGAATGCATTTGCAACTTTGGAGTTGGAAGGCCTTCCTCTTGTCAAGTGGTATTCTAGCCCAATATTTGGAACCAAAAACTCTTAAATGAGTGACAATGGGATTATTCCCATGCAGTTCTTCGAATGGAGTGACCCCAACAACTAACTTGTGGGGTACCCTATTATGAAAATATGAAGCACGGTTTACTACTTAAGCCCAAAGAGAAGGAGGTAGATGTTTGGCATGGATAAGGAATGTTTCCATCTCTTTCAGTGATATTTTATTCCTCTCAGGCCACACCATTTTGCTATGGTGTTTATGGAATTGAGTGCTCCATTCGAATCCCTTCTGATTCACAGAAAGTATGGAAATATCCGTTGATGTACTCTCCTCCTTTATCAAATCCTATTAACTTGATATTCTTATTGAAATTGTTCTCAACCATAGCCTTAAAAAATTTAAAAGTCTCAAACACTACTGATTTTTGTTTCATGAAGTAGATCCAACAATACTTAGAACAATCATGAATAAAGGTGAGGAAGTACATACAACCATTAATGGATTTTGTGGGCATAGGTCTCGCTGCATCACTATGCATCAAATCAAGTATGGAGGCAGTTGTATGTGCCTTCCCAACATCATATTTCTTTTTTGGAGTCTTACCTACAAAGAAACCAACACATACTCCAATGGAAGTTTGGATGGAGGGAAAACCTTCAACCATTTTATCATTCTGGAGTTGGTGTATATATTTGAAATTGAGATGGCGGAATATCTCATGCCAAATATTGCTGGTGTTGTTAGCATGATACAATTAAGCTGTAGGAGGAGAGACAGGTAAGAAATGTGAGAACTCATAAGCTTTGGTAGAGTGATTTGCAATACCTTTCACTACAAGTTGTCCATTGTATTTTTGTGTAATCTCAATTGTTTCTGAATCGAATGTAACTCTCTTGGGAGAGCCAGTATGAGTCATATGATAAATAGACAACATGTTAGCATCAAGGGAGGGAACATACAAGACATTCTTGAACTCACCATGCTTCGCTCTAACTGAGCCTCTTCCTTCTACCGAAATCTGGGAGTCATCTCCCATTTGAATGTTAGGCCCCTTTGACATGAGAGGGTAGAGAAGGATTATTTGGAGGAATCCATGTGATCAGAAGCTCCAGAATCAATTATGTATGTTGTAGATTATGTAAGGGTTGCTGTCAAAGAATGACACCTTTCATCATCTTCTATCTATGTTTCTTCATCAGGATTCTTTTCTCTTAGGGGAGCAATGTTATGCTACTTGAGAAAAGATGTTATTTGATCCAGTTTCTTCCTCATACAATGATCTTTAAGATGGTGCCCCTTTTCAAAATAGTGACATATATTCTTTTCAAAATTCTTTTTCTTAGAGCCTGAGGCCCTTTCGAAAGTTTGATGATTCTGTTTAGGCTTCGAATCAACTGATTTTGTCTCCTTCTTCTCTGATTTCCCCTTTGCTTGCACTTTGGAAGAGTCAGTAACTAGGAGAGCCTGATATTTGGAGGTCTTGATGACTCCCATTCAAATCAACTTTTCTTGCTCATTGATTAAGGACTCAGAAAAAGAATCTAATGAAAGAATTTTCCAATCAGGGAATCCATCCTGCTTGGAATGGAATATAGAAACAAATATAGAATACTCAGGGCCTAGTTTTATGAGTATGGAAGGGACATTTTTTTGATCCTTTCATTATATTCTACATTGTCTGCATTGAAGTGCAAGAGACTTGAATTTAGTAAGGAATTGCTCAATAGTCTCTAAATTGATGGGATGTAAAGATACCTACTCATTCTCCAGAATGTGTCCCCAAAGATCATCTTGTTTGTTAAAAAATCTATCAAGCTTCCCCCAGGATTCTTCAAGATTCCTCAAGCCTTCTAGGTGGAAGAGGAGATCTCTCGATATATGAGTGCATAAGTACCTGAATGCTTCATCAAAATGGTTCAGAAACTTGTTCTTTTCAACTGAATGATGAGGATCTGCCTCCCTTCCTTATATTATCCTAAGGTAGCCATGCTGGTGTAAGGGTAGCTGCATATCCACCCTCCAATAAATATAATTGGAATTTGTAAGGATCCGAAGTGTAGGAGATTGAGAACTCATAATTTCTCTAGCTGAAATAATGCAAAACTTCACACAAGATATGTAGCACCTGTCAATCGTTAATGCAAAACACACTAAAACATTTGAAATGTTAGAATCATGGTTTTCCTCCTGACATGAACATGTTTTTAGGGTCCATCAGTCCCTCTCCGCTTCTATGAATAAATCTAGAGCTAGAAAATCATCATAGGGGACTTCTGTGGAAACCCAGCTGCTTCTGATGTTCGATGGGGAAAAGCAAGCATGAAACCTGCTTGAGAAGGATCTAATACCATATTATAATTTTAATTCCATTTATGTCTTCGAGCATATAATTATATTAATGTTTGCAGCAAATGGAGAATGAAGATACAAACTGAATAAAACAAACCACATAGGAAACATATGAGTATTGCTCAGGCATTTATAGTATCATTCGTAATAATAATATCCGGTGTTGTAATAGTTTCACTACAACAAAAACTGGATTTAGCTTCTCTTTTTGCATCCTTTTTTACGTCTAGACCATATTTCAGTGTATTTTTCTTCATTTTTTGGACAAAATGGCACAATTTCACGGGTTGGTGCTATTTTAGGCGTTTTTTGCATCCTTTTTCTAAATCTGGTGCAAATTGCAGCGTAATTTGCATCGGGTTTTGCACCTAGTTATGCGCCAGGTTTTGCATCAGGTTTTGCGATAGGTTTTGAGCCTAGTTTTGCACCTAATTTTGCACCTAGTTTGTACATTTAACTCTTGTTGCGCCCCCTTTTACGTCCATGTTTGCCTTAACTTTTACGCCCTTGTTTTCATCCACTTTTGTATCTATTTTTACATCCACTTCTGCTTCTTTTTTTTCATCCCTTCATGTGCCAAGTTTGGCATCAAAGTTTACATCCTGTTTTGAGTCTAGTTTTGCATCTCATTTTGTTTCATCCATTTTTGCATCCACTTTTTCATCCACTTTTGCAACCACATTTTCATCCCATTTTGCATCCCATTTTGCATCCATGTTTACGTCTTTTTTTGCATCTACTATTGCATCGACTTTTGCATCCACTTTTGTTGTGTCCCAATTCACACCCATTTTTGCGCCTACTTTTACACCCACTTTTGCTTCAACTTTTGCATCCACGTTTGCATCTTTTTTTGTATCCAAATTTACATCAGTTATTGCATCCCTTTATGCATCCATTTTTGCATCCACTTTTGCATCGGGTTTTGTGTTGGGTGTTACAACTACTTTTGCATCTACTTTTGTTGCATCCACTTTCGCATCCAATTTTGTATCCAATTTTACATCCATGGTTGTATCCACTTTTGCACCACTTTTTTCATCATGTTTTGCTTCCATGTTCACATCATTTTTTGTATCCACTTTTGCATCACCTTTTTCATCCATTTTTGGTGCACCCCATTATGTACCCACTTTTGCACCTACTTTTGTTGCATCCATGTTTGCATCCTTTTTTGCATCCATGTTTTTATCCACTTTTGCATCCAATTCTACACCCAGATGTTGAAGATAACAATGAGGATAGTGATTATGATATTGAGGATGGCTACGATGATTATGATAATGTTGTTGATAATGAGGAGAACGATGAAAATGATGATGATGAGGATAATGACAATGACGACATTGGCAATGATTATGATGGAAATGAAATGAATGATGGTGATGGTGATGATGACAATGAGAATGATGATGTTGATCATCTTAAAAAATAAGTTTTTTTTTGTCATGCATAAATTGTATGTGTCCTCCATGACCATTTTCCACCAATCACATATTTTGGGTAGATGTTATTTCTTATGCCAAAGGTAATGATAAACAACTGATGAAAATGACAATAATCATGATGATGATGATGTCAAGGAAAATGGTGATGATGATGATGTCAAGGACAATGGTGATGATGATGACACAAATGATGATTATGTCGATGATGATGACTATTGTGATAATCATGGTGACAATGAAAAAGATGACGATGATGATGATGATCATCATCATTTCCATCATCATCATCATCACTGTCATTGTCATCTAGTTCATCATCGTCATCATTTAAAGCATATGGCATATGTTTACCATTTAAAGCATGCATAACAAGTGGGATACAGTTACAATATTAAGCATGCATAAATTATAACTATGATTGAGAACATTTTAATCTTGGAGCTTGTAGTGAAACTGGGTTTATTTACCTCTACCAACACTTTCTTATAAGGATCATCATCATCATCATCATCATCCTCATTTCTCATGTCATTCTCATTGTCATCACAATTGTCATCGTCATCATTATTATCATCATCATCATCACCATATAATCACATCATTGTCAACTTTAACATCATTACCATCGTTTTCATCATCATTCATCTCATCATCATCATCATCATCATTGTCATTGTCATTGTCATCATCAACAACAGCATTGTCATCATCATTATCATATAATCACATAATTGTGAATGTCATTATCATCAAATCAATTACATTTATTGTGTCCACTTTAGCACCCCAAATCAATTACATTTATATTCTCCTTATGCTAGGTTGTATAGGTACACAACTAAGTGGTCTATATCATGATAATGCTAAAATGGACACAAATTGCGTCCACTTTAACATCCAAGATAAATTACATTTAAATTCTACTTGTGCTACATTCATGTCTAGGTGAAAAAATAGGCACATTATATAAAGATGTTGCTAAAGTGGAAAAAAGATGATTTGATGAATAAAGGCAACAACAAAATCAAAATATGAGGTTTCCTCGATTTGGCATCTTACTTTTCATTTCCTATTATAGTTAATCAAAATTATTTTGATTTGGAGGGTAGTTGTGAATCACATAATCTAATTGAAATCCCATTTGAACATCTATATGAATACTACATGGATTATATATATGTTTAAGCGAATCATATTTGTTTTAAAGGTGAGCTTATACATAAACTATGGCAAAGTTTTTTTCTATAGTGTAGTTTACGTACATTTGTGTTAACCAATTCCTTCAACTACACACGTTATATTTGTATGTACATGCATATGACAACTTCTACAATATACACATATAACCTTTTTTTAATTCTGAACGAATAACTTCATATCACTTCTAACCATTATCAACCAATAGCTGAAACTAGCCACAATAACTATTATCCAACTAATTATTGTTATTTTTGGCTACCAAGTCATATTAACTTATAAACATTTTAAGGACATTGCACTAGGTAATGAGTATAGAGACAAGAATCAACACATTAATTTAGATTATGAGTTCTAAACATAGTAATGGAATGATTATTGCATCCAAATAATAACTAATCATTTTAAAATGGGACATAAAAAGCATTATTATTTAAATATGAATTACATATCCGACTGTAAATTTAGAAGTCTCCGTTCACATTATAATCTTCATCTAGGTATTCCAATGTTTCCTTGTCAATGTACATATGTTCTTGCAAGTACCTAATATTATTCTTGCTACATCATCCTGCTAAAGTGGTATATTAATCATCCTCATCTTCAATTTCATTATATTCTATATCAATAAAATTTGTTTCCAGATCGGTTACATGAATGTCACCAAATCTATTTTCATCATTGCTTTCGATATCATCCATATTATCTTCCTCCATAATATCATCTTCCTCCATGATAGAATTTTCCGAAGATGCACCTATGACCCTGCTTCTCCACATTTCTAAAGGAATATTGTCATAATTATCATCTTCACATTCTTCTACTAGATCTTCTTCAATTTGAACATCATCATGGATGCCAATTTGTTCTCCCTCACCTATATTTGGTTGGTAATCATTGGTTTTCTTAGTATCGATTGAAGCATCTTCAAAAACATGTCTTAATCTTGGATCATAATGAATGACAAATATCCATTTTGGATCCCAAATATCTTCATAGAAAAATACCCGTGCATGAAGGAGATCCATATATTAGACATATGTTATTACATTTTTATTGTTATCATTAAACACATATATATTCCCAATAGGAAATGAATTATCAAAATATTGACAACTAATGATTCTTATATTTATATTATGTTTTAGGGAAAAAATACCTGCTCACAATGAATTGGTAGAACATAAGGCTCTGTATCCTCTAGTAGGTACTTTTAGGAATTTATAGAAAACAATCCACTATGGGTATCATGTCTTCTTGTCCTCTCAAATGCTTCATACCATTTACATTTAAAAATGCAACATTTGAAAGAGCGGTAAATCCAACTCAATAATTTCTTGTATTTTTCCAACATATTGAAGATTCCCTTCAACAATGTTTTTATCTTTTGAACTTGCTCGACTTGATTGCTTGAAATCAACCATAACCCCACAATCAAATGTTCATCTATTTACATCTACTCTTTATACACGATAATGATGACCATATGCCCACATTGTGGGATACTTTCTCACATGTGAAAGGCCAATTTTTTTAGTGCAAATAAATACGATTATTCATAATTAAATAATTAATAGTTTAATGAATATATTCAAGCAACATTTTTTAAGAATTTCAAGCAACATTTTTGAATAATTTCATGCTTTACCTTTCATTCACATCCTCTAGAAATGTTGATCTCATCTTTTGTTAAGTTTGCATCTATACCTTCCTCATCCATTCGGTTTTGAATTTGTTCAGTAATCCATTGTAGAGTGCAATATTTTGCCCATTCACCAGAAATATCTGTGGGAAGTGGGATATTCCTTTGGTTAAATCTCTTAAAATGTATCCTTACTTCTAACACTTCTTCCCTTTTTATATCATACAAATCAATCCATTTATTCATGCAGTCCATCTGGTATAGAATGAACATGTCAAGCATAGCACTTTCATCGACACCTATTAAAAATCAACATGTATAATTCAAAATGTAAATGTTATTATTTTATTTTGATAAACACAAAACTATATAGTAAATGATTCTAAACATAATCACAATAATGATGATTTTACTTACCAATTTCTTGTTGAACACCATTACTTTGAGGTTTTTCTCCATCTATAATATCTGATGCATGCTCTTCATCCCAAAATTGTGGACCATCTACAAACTCTTTACCAAGGAATTCACATAGGAAGAAACATTCTTCATTCAATACATACCCTTCAGCCATGAAACCTTCTGGACGTTCCTTTTGTCGGACATATCTTTTTAAGGTTTTCATGTACCTCTCGAAGAAAAACATCCGCCTCGTTGAAACGATGCCTGTTATTTCAATGTCATCGACTAGGTGTATAAGTAAATGTAATTGTAGGTCCATGAAAATTGTAGGGAACTCCTTCTCAAATACACACAATTTCAACAATTTCCTTCTTCCATTTGGCACTTCACACACATGGATCTCTTTAGAGGTCAACCACCTAATAAATGACACAAAATTAGTATGAACATTTATGACATTTAAAATGAAATATAATATATCATTGCATCATACACAGTAACATTTCATACCATAAACCTTGTAAATATCAACCCAAAATATACCTTAGAAATGCATACAATTGATGTTAGAATAATCAACCCATATTTAGCTGCCTTAGACATTAATTAATCCATTTTTGTCTTATTTGCCTAGTTTCCATGTTCCACCTTATGCAAGTTGTCATCTACACATCCATAGTGGTCAAACTTGATAATTTTGACTCATGGAGCACTTGGGAAACCTCCTGGAATCAAATCTACTTTATTCCTGGGCTCCTAAGCGCCCTTCTGCTTTTTCTGCTTTATTGCCTGCTTTTTCAGTGTTTTAAGGCAATTGGGAAAGTTTGACTAGGTGAGGTTAACTAGTTTTTTGTCCTCCACATCCTCCACTCTTTTCTCCTATGAAAAGAATGTATGAGTTGTCCTTCCATTACCTTTTAGTTTGCCTAAGTGCTTTTTCCAATTCGGGAGCTCCTTGACAGTTTTGGAAACTGCTTTATGCACCTATGGGGGATTTGCTTAATTTTAGTAAGCCTGATTTTGACTAGATTCGAATTTCCTCCTCATGCATTCGAATCCCTTATGTAATTATTTATTATGGAAACCTATGATGTTATAGGGTTGGCTATTGTATACTTCTTCAATACAGTTTAGTGTTCAGCTCCATATTCAGTCTCTTTTGTGAGTGATTTTGCATGTACAATTGATAATTGTTGTGAGTGTAATTGTTCTATCACTAGGTTCAATTTCCACATGGTATCAGAGCCTTTGTAGATCGATTTCTCTCCTTCAAATTTGTTTTGCAGGTTCGACATCAGTGACTGGGAGCCTTCTACTGACAGCCGGGACAATTTCTGAGCTATGGATCAATCTCAGAAGATCATCTTGACTCCCTTCAACTTCTTTGAATGGAAAGAAGAGATGGAGATACTGTTGAGAGTGAAAGGCCTCTACAGAGTGACTATGGAAACAAAAGCAGAGCCCAATGCAGCTACAGAGAAGATAAAATGGCACAACAGGAGGGATGAGGCCTATGGTCTCTTGTGTCTGAGTATTTCTAGAGACCTCCTTTTCCATCTTGATGGATTGACATCACCGAATGAAGTATGGGAGAAGATTGTTTATATTTTTGGAAAGAAAAATGAGATGAGGGGACCTCAAATCGAAAATGAACTGATATCCTTGAGTCCAAATAGATTTGAATCCCTGCAACTCTATTTCTCCAAGTTCAAAGCACTTGTTTTGCAGCTAAAACAATGTGGGATCGAAAAGAAGGATGATCAGTTGGTATTGGCCATACTCTTGAAGCTTGGCCCTAACCATTCAATGTTTGTTTCGACCTTCTATGCCACAAAGTTGACAGCTCGAACCTGGAAGATGCCTAGCCTTGCAGATTTCATGGAATCTCTCACATAAGAATACGACAAACTGGTGATGATGGGCACCATCAAACCATTCAAAGATCAAGCTCTGGTTGCTGGAGATTCGAGGGTGGATTCAAAAATAAAAAATAAATCTAAAAAGCCACCTGAGCAAAAGAGAAACAAGAACAAGTCTCCAGAGGAGCTACAAGGTTCCAAGAAGAACTACCAGAAGAAGAAGAACAAAGGAGAAATGATCAAGTGCGCATACTGCAGTAAGGGAAATCATTCTGAGAGATCCTGCATGAAGAAGCAAATAGACATGTTGACCCAACTCCTAGAGAATAATGACATCTCCCTTCTAGACAGCTCAAAGAAGAGGGAAGGAGGATCAAGTTCAGAATACAGAGAGAGAGTTCATGCATTGGTTGTTGGCACATCAAGCTCACCTAGTTTCATCATTGATTCTGGAGCTTCAAGACATATGGTTTCGACCAAGGAGTCATTCACCTCACTTGAAATGTTGAAAGGTCCACCAATAGTACTGGGAGATGACTCTCTCACTGAAATTTTGGGCAAAGGGAGGATTGATCTTGATCATGGTCAGTTCAGCAATGTGTTGTATGTTCCTGGCCTTGCCTCCAACCTCTTATCAGTCTATCAGATGACCCACACTGGGTCTCCAAAGAAGGTCATATTCTCCCCTGATGAAGTTGATATCACAGAGATCTCAAGTGGTAAATTCATTGCAAAAGGAGTTGCAAATCATACTTCGAAGGTATACGTGTTCTCACACTTCCTACCCTACTCAAACCCCTCCACTCTTCTGATTCATGCTAATGAGGCAAGCAAGCTTTGGCATGAAATATTTGGCCACCTAAATTACATGTATCTTTCTGATATTAGTGAAAAAGAGATGTTCATAGGGTTACTAAAGATAAAATTTTCCAAAGGAGTCTGCCAAGGTTGTATCCTAGGAAAACACCCAAAGCATAAATTTGAGAGAGCTAGTCATGAGAGAACCTCTACACCCCTCGAGTTGATCCACAGTGATGTTGCTGTCCCATTCCCTCATATGTCCATGAGTCAGGAAAAATATGCATTGAATTTCATAGATGACTTTTCCAGGTATTGCTGGGTTTACTTCCTGAAACACAACTCTGAAGTTTTTGGCCTCTTCAAAGTCTTTAAGGCTTTGGTTGAAAACCAGTCTGGGAGGAAACTCAAGGTTCTCAGATATGATAATGGTGGTGACTATGTCAAGTCTGAGTTTATTCAATACTATGTAGATGTAGGTATTCAGATGCATCATTCTATCCCTTACACACCACAACAGAATGGTGTTGCTGAGAGGAAGAACAGATCACTGAAGGAGATGGCAACATGCATGATGGAGGCCAAAAATTTGCCACCAAAGTAATGGACCAAAGCTATAAACTGTGCAGCCTATATCCAGAATAGGGTGCCTCATAAACATCTTGATGGTATGAATCCTTTCAAATCATGGAGTGGGCACAAGCCAAATGTGACCCATTTCAGGATTTTTGGCTCAAGGGCTTGGGCTAGAATTCCGACAGAAAAGAGAAAGGCTTTGCAGCCCCAAATCCAAGAGTATTTATTTGTTGGGCACTCTGAATATTCAAAAGGGTAC
Source organism: Pseudotsuga menziesii (assembly GCA_001517045.1). Classification (NCBI taxonomy): domain Eukaryota; kingdom Viridiplantae; phylum Streptophyta; class Pinopsida; order Pinales; family Pinaceae; genus Pseudotsuga; species Pseudotsuga menziesii. The sequence continues at coordinate 708,912 of LPNX010855579.1, forward strand.
AAGCTGATAAATTTGAGCACACACAAATCCTTCATTGAAAGGTGTGTTCAGTTTCAAGAAGAACCCCTAGCAGCAGTGGAAGTTGGAGAAGCCTCTTCACCACCAGAACCTATGAATGTAAGTGAAGAGATTGTTGAACATGATGATTCTGATATGTCTGATAGTGATGAATTTATTTCATATCCTAACATCCCTACAAGGCCAAAATGGGCATCCAAGGCCATTCATGTAGTAGGAGAGCTAGTTGGGAATCCTAATGACCCTAGGAGGACTAGATCTTAATTTGAGAGTGCTCTGTGCATGAAGGATCCTATGTTTGCTGAGTAATGCTATCTGATGGTGGAATCAGATCCTCAGACATATGAAGATGTAGCAGGATATCCAATATGGAAAGAATCCATGAAGGAAGAGTTCATCTCACTCCAGAAGAGAAACACTTGGGAGCTAGTTGATCTTCCCCCAAGCAGGAAGCTAGTTTAGTGTAAGTGGGTGTACAAGACCAAATTTGATGCTGATAGTTCACCTCTGAAGTACAAGGCCAGATTGGTAGACAAGGGCTACTCATAGGCTCATGGCATAGATTACAATGATACCTTTGCACCAGTGGCAAAGATGGACTCCATCAGGCTAGCCTTAGCCATTGCAGCTTCAAATCAATGGGAGGTACATCACATGGATGTAAAGTGTGCCTTCCTGAATGGAGATCTCACTGAATATATATACATGCAGCAGCCTCAAGTATTTTCTACTAACCCATCTCTTGTGTGTAGGCTAAGGAAGTCATTGTATGGGCTAAAGAAAGCCCCCGGGGCTTGGTATGCCAAGATTGATAGCTTCTTGCTATCACTGAATTTTGTTCGATGAAAATCAGATCCAAATGTCTATTTGAAGTTAATTAATGGTTCATTAATGATCATTTTGTTATATTTTGATGACTTTCTCATTACAGGAATCTCAAAGGATGAGATTGCTTCCTTAAAGGGTGCAATGAACCAAGCCTTCTCCATGACAGATTTGGGGCTCTTAAGCCAATTCTTGGGGCCTGAGATTGCTCAAACCAAAGCTGGAATCAAGGTGCACCAGTCCAAGTATGCCTTGGATTTGCTGAACAAATTCAGAATGAAGGATTGCAAGCCAAGAAAGACTCCCTTCCTTTCAGGAGTGAAGCTTGAAGAAGTTGATTCTTCACCTATGGTAAACAATACACTGTATAGGAAATTGATTGGATGTCTGTTGTATATTACACATACTAGACCTGATATTTCTCATGCAGTAAGTGTGGCTTCTAGATACATGGATCAGCCTCATGAGATCCATTGGAAAGTAGCCAAAAGGATCCTTAACTTTGTTCAGGGAACAAGGACACATGGGATCTTCTATAAAGCTAAATCTGATCTTGATTTGATTGGGTTTACTGACAATGATTGGGAAGGTGATAGCATAGATAGAAAGTCCACATCAGGATATGTGTTCATGCTTGCAGAAGGGCCAATCATCTGGTCAAGCAAGAAACAGAATTCCATTGCACTCTCATCTATAGAAGCAGAGTACAAAGGAGTTGTAAATGCAGCAACTCAATGTTTATGGTTGCAGGGGTTACTTGGAGAATGTGGCTTCAAATCAGAATAATCAACTACTATATACTGTGATAACCAAAGTACCATTCGAATCTGCAATGATCCAGTTCAGAAGCAGAGAACCAAACACATTAAGATCCATATGCACTACATCAGAGAGCTTGTGCATGATGGCACCATTCACCTACTCTTCTGTTCATCTTCAGAACAAGTAGCTGATATCTTCACCAAAGAATTTTGTGAGAAGACCTTCAGTAATCTCAAATCACTGCTAGGGATTGCTGATCATGCTGTGAAGCATGAATGATGACAAGATTTCCATATTTTGTTTTTCAATCCATGTTTAAGGGAGGATTTTCCCACTGGGTTTTTGCCTCTTTCCTTGGTTAAATGGACATGTAGTATGTAAAGGGTGACTAAGCCTTGTTTCTAGGCCCTATAATTTTCTGATATATTACTCATAATTCAGGCTTAAGGGGGGGTGTTAGAATAATCAACCCATAGTTAGCTACCTTAGACATTAATTAATACATTTTTGTCTTATTTTCCTAGTTTCCATGTTCCACCTTATGCAAGTTATCATCTACACATCCATAGTGGTCAAACTTGCTAATTTTGACTCATGGAGCACTTGGGAAACCTCCTGGAATCAAATCTGCTTTATTCCTGGCCTCCTAAGCGCCCTTCTGCTTTTTCTGCTTTATTGCCTTCTTTTTTAGTGTTTTAAGGCAATTGGGAAAGTTTGACTAGGTGAGGTTAACTAGTTTTTTGTCCTCCAAATCCTCCACTATTTTCTCCTATGAAAAGCATGTATGAGTTTTCCTTCCATTAACTTTTATCTTTCCTAAGTGCTTTTGCCAATTTTTGAGCTCCTTGACAGTTTTGGAAACTGCTTTATGCACCTATGGGGGATTTGATTAATTTTAGTAAGCCTGCTTTTGACTAGATTCGAATTGCCTCCTCATGCATTTGAATCCCTTATGTAATTATTTATTGTGGTAGAATATGATGTTACAGGGTTGGCTATTGTACACTTATTCAATACAGTTTAGTGTTCAGCTCCATATTCAGTCTCTTTTGTGAGTGATTTTGCATGTACAATTGATAATTGTTGCGAGTGTAATTGTTCTATCACTGGGTTCATTTTCCACAATTGACTTATGGAATTCCTTAAGTCAGCTGTAAGACATGAATCCCCTCTAATTTCCAATGGCATGATATGCTATCAAACCCATTTACCAGAGTTCATTCATATCGATTTATCATAATTATAAAAAACGTAAGTAAGTGATAACAATAATAATTAATTGATTCAAATACCTTCATAAAATTATGGTAATCATGTGTTTTAAATCTTGTGACATGTCCATCTACTGTAAAAGGTTTATTCAATGGTGAGCCATAGCTAGTGGGTGTTCTTAGTGAACCTATCACACTTTTTAGTTGATCCAGTTATTTATTTTTTAGAATCCATGGTGCTTCTACGTATGATTCATTTTCTTGATTTGGCCACAAATATTTTCTATCAAATTTAGTACGTGAAAGATCAATATCTCTCCTTGATGATAAGGTGTCTTTATATTTTCCTGCTATATGTCTAAAATAGAATCAGGGACATTTTTGAAAATATGCATAGGATCTAGTAAATGAGATATTAATAGATCCTTCTAGTAAGGGAGATCATAAAATATGGATTTCCTATTCATTCCTTTTGGCATTTCAACCATAACTTGTTTTGGTTCCTCAATTGAATGATCATGAAGAAAAAAATCATTCCTATATTTCAATTCAGCATCTTCATACTTTTTAAGCCAATCAACACGACTCATAACCTTGGGAGGAGGTCTATTTTCAATTTTTCCATCGAATTGATTCTTTAGGCAATTTATGAACTTATGATCCAGTGGTAGAAAAACCCTATTGTTTGCATAAATAACTTTGTGTATATCTTTAGAATATCACCCCTCAAATTGTTCGGCGCATCTTGGACATGCAAAATAACCTTTTGTTTTTATCCCTGCAATCCAATAACTAATTTTTATAACAAAATTACAATAATGTAATAGTTATATGCAAGTTGAATTGAAAATAAATTATGATGTGAAAATATGAAAATTATTTTTATTACCTGAACAAACACCAAGTTCCGGGAAATCATGAATTTTCCAACATAGTATTCCATAGAACATGAAGAACCTATTTGATGGAGGATGTGATATGTCATACATTCTTATGCCTTTCCACAACAATTGCATCTCATCAATAAAAGGTGCAATATAAACATCCATTTTTTTACTTGATGTTTTCCTGGAACAATGAGAGTTAGCATAAGGTGCTCCTTTCTAACACTCATCCATGGGGGAATATTGTATACTATCAATCTGACTGGCTAGACAGTATGAGTTGCACTCATGGAAGAGAATGGGCACACTCCATCTATTGCAAGCCCAAATCTAATACTACGAGGTTCATCTTTGAATTTTCTTGGCCATTTTTCCTCTATGTGCTTCATTACTTTACAGTCTGCTGGAATTCGCATGAATACATATTTACTCATGTTCTTTGCATACCAGTCCATGAATTGTGCAAGTGACTTGCAACGAAACATTCGTTGAATTCTAGGTATAATTGGCATGTGGCGTAAAACCTTATTTGGAACAGTAGGACTTTGTACATCTATACGATATATCTTCTTTTTACATACAGGACATTCTTGTTTATTTTGATATTCACCTCTATATAAGATGCAATCATTTTGACATGCATGAATTTGCTTATATTCTACCCCCAACTCAACCAACAATTGACGTGCTTCTCTACAAGTTGATGGCAACACATTATCTTTGGGGAATATTTTATCCTTTAGTGCCCTGTAATATTGTTTTCAGAGAAACATGTTAGAAATTTCATTTAATATCATTGTTTATATAACATATATCCATTTAAATTCCACTTAAATAAATTCGATTGAATTTAATACTCATCTACTAATTGTGTGAACCAATTAACAATGCAAATCTATAAATATAATTCAATTTACTTTAGCAAAGTAGTGAAGCTCTTATCTGACCAACCAAATAATGACTTGATTTCCAATAATATTAATGTGCATGAAATCTTTGATGTTCTACTTGCACCCGACTTGAACATGACTATCTTTGCTGCTTACTTGATTGATTCATGAATGTTAATATCATCAAATTTTTTATGGTGTCAATTTCCCTCTATATCATCATTAATGTTATGCATAGGATCATCACCCTCATCATTGTTTCCATCCCCAAAGAAACTTGTGAGCATTTCATTCAATCCTTCTTCGCGCATTTCATTTTCCTCATCATGTTCACTATGAACATGATGACGCATGCCATCAATTCTTGCTAAATTCATTAATTCTTCAAATTTTGTAGGTGGTAGTTCTCTCTTCTCTTCTTCTCCTAGTATGGTTTGAAGGATGAATTGGATCATCACGTTGAATTCTTAACGAACTAGTTGGACCTTGACAATTAGTATTCATATCATCAGCATCAACCTATAATTAAATGCAACCATGATTTAATATTAGATCATAACAATTATTGGTTAAAATATTGTAACCATTTATGTAACGTCTTTGTACACTTTCATGTTTGACTTTTTTCTTTCCACAACATGTAGAACATCCACAATCAACAATCATCTCAAATTATTAATTCCATGTAGTATTGTCATGACTAACCTCTTATTCATTGTGCTCATTTGCTGTTGAATCTGCAGATTCCATTGTCATATCTTCTTCCACCCATTGTTTTCTGCGTGATTTAATAGTAGGAGGCCCATGTCTAAGGATAGATCGTTGTATTGGTATAACATAATGCATCAACTCCTCATTTGCTTTGATTGCATTGTCAACTTAAAATAAGCAACACATGCATTAATTTTTTCCAAGATTGGATCATAGACTATATAATGTTATTGTATTGTACAATTATCTAATTGAATTGATATTGAACAACTAAAAACAACAATTGTAAGTATTCATCCCATGCATTGTCATCATGACTAACCCCTCATTCATTATGGTCAGTTTCTATTGTATCTGTAGACTCTATTGGCATATCCTCTTCCACCCACTTTCACATGCGGTGTGCTTTAATAGTACGAGGTATTCTTTCCTGCTCAGAAATGTCTTGATTTGTGTCCATGGCCTCCTTCGGCTCCTGTAATAAATAATAATGATACCAAATGTTATTAAATGGTAATAATATTGAAATATACCATACAATGAGGAGCAAATTAGAGGGATTGGAATGTTTGCTTGAAAGAAAAATAAACTAAGAGGAATTTCAATCGTTAGTTTATTGAAAAATAATGGAGAATTGTTAAAGGAGCAATAGTAGTATGGCTTGAAGCAATCGAGAGGTAGTATGAGGGATTTTTTTCATGGGGTTTATCACTTCTAAATCCATTTTTCTATTTTTCAATATGATATTGGCACATTTGGAATTATATTTTTCACTTTGGAAACCCCAATACCACACTTTGGAAAAATTGATTTGACCTATCTTCGAAGAGGCTTAGACTAAAGTGAATCCAAATTTAATGAAATGGTCTGATAAGAAAAAAAATATTAGAGTTTTATATGTTTCTTAGGATTACAACTTACTTACCTTGTGTTCTAGCATTAAAGTACCCTAGAAAAAGAATATCTATTTTTCTAATAGAATATAGTATCTTTCTTATATTGAAAATTAGTTGCGACCGTATTATAGAGCATGTTAATAAAAAAATAATATATAGTAAGTCTAATACTAGAGCTTCAATATGTCCCAAAAACCCAAGGTTGTTGGCTAATAGTTGTGCTATTATGTACTTGATGTGTATCTATAGACCAAACTTGTATACTGCCAAATAAACTATCATAAAAACAACTTTTCAAAACAATGAAAAAACTTATAATTACATGGAATCATGAAAAAAATTGAAGACTTTGGTTATAGAAGTGAATAAAAAATGTGTATGCTAACTAATAAAAGATAAATTGTTGTTGTTGTTGCTCCATTTAAGTTAATTGTTTAGGGTTTGAGATAAATACTATGATTTACATGCATTTGAGTTTGGTCTATAGTTGAATATTAATGGCCTCAGGGTAAAAACACTTCAAAATGCAACGATACTTTCTCTATAGTGTGTGTGGGTTAGAGGAAACTTGGGGAACCAACCTATGAGGAACTGTTGGAGAGAGAAATCTGAAGCAACAAAAAAATAACTAGTATGGTTACCCCCACCGGGGGAAGAGGATGAAAAGAACAACACAAATGCAATACAGAATGATTAAATGAATCATCACAGCACAACAAAGCATGCTGAATAAGCCAAAAATACGAAGCTATTCAACAAGGTGCGTAGCTCTTTCCATCCATTTTATGTATTGGGTGAAGTGGATATTGGAAAATCTCACACGTAAAGGAAGATGAAGAAATTCATTTATTAATCGAAATCTAGAACCACTAGCAATAGCAAAGCTATCCGATGGGCATGAGAATCGAAGCGACCGGTCTATCTATAAATAAATGCTGGCCTCAAATCCTTCTTTTCGAATGGATACGAGTTCATGCCAACCAAAAGGATGGATTTACTTTTACCAAACGATAGTGAGGGATCATACTGGGTGTTATCCAACCAAGGGGTAACATGAGGAAAGAGAGAAAAAAATCCTTCTAACCCCTTTCAGAGATGGAACATGTAATTGGAAATTTGGAAATTGAATTTAACAGTGCCTACTTGCCACTAAACCTCGAGTAGAAGCTACCGTGCCTAACTTCAACTAAACCCCACACAGAAGCTACCGTTCCTACCTTCCACTAAACCCCACGCAGAAGATTACTACTGTCCTTGGGAGTTTCATTGGTTCGATAGGTGGAGGGAATGATAATGTTTCTTGCAATCCCCTTAGTCAATAGCGATTTTATGGACCAACGAATAGAGCCATGGACCGCCTCTACTGAAAGCTGAGGGCTTAGACAAATACTGGGATATATTTACATGCTTTCCCAAGTTTGGCGCTATCCTAGGTTTAATTGGTGCCCAGGAAAGAACCCCAAATCAATGTCAAATAGCAGGAAGGGCTCGGCACATTCCTGGGTGCAATCCTAGACTCAAATCCCTAGGAAGCACACAGGTGGACATAGTGGTGCCCATGAAAGCACCCCAAATCAATTTCAAATCACAGAAAGGGATTGACGCATTCCTGGGTGCAATCCTGGACTCAAATGCATGGGTAGCATGCAGGTGGACATAGTGGAGGCTAATGTGGAAGGAGGAAACTTAAAAAGCACAGGTTCTTTCAGGTTGAATGCATATTTCACCCTTGCAGGTTGAAAATTGTCCTTGGAGGTTGAGAAGATTAAGCAAAAGCACCGCACCAGGATGTTACTTGTGCTATGCGGAAATGGAAAGTGGAGGAGGAAGCGCATATGGAGAATAATAGGTATTTTCTTTCTTTCTTTATTTATTTGGTATTTGTTTTTTTTTAGAGCAGAACAGGTATTTTTTTTATACCAGCCTGTTACTTGTGCTTTTTTATATTTGTTGTTTTCTTCATAAGAATTGTTCTGTTCAATGATTGAACCCACCTCCTTTTCTGTTGTTTCTTTACATTAGTCCTCTAGTAGTCATATTGGTGTTTGCATACTACCAAGTCAGCATCCATGAAAACCATTGAACTATTCAGAGGTAGAGAAAACTGCTTCTAGCCTTCCTCCCCGAGTCCACAAATATGGTTATAAAAAATGTAAAACCCACCAACTATGATCTTTGAATGTCAAATAGTGAATGTCTGAGGAACTGCCTAAAGACATTCACTATTTGACAAGATCATCATTATATTGCAGAAGGTTAACAGGGAACTCCAGTTGATTAGGACAATTATATCCTTGAAAAGCACTTGACAAGATGCCACTCCAAATATGGCAAAGGTTATTTTCTTCCTAGGTTGAGATAAAAAGTCATCCACTTCAGAGTCACAGCATCCTTACCTAATTGTGTGAACAAACCTATGACTTTAGCTTCCAAGTATAAATTGCACTTACCTTAAATAAGCATTGTTCATACCACAAAGGTAGATGTCTACATGGCTAGATATGAAGACAGTTAGATATAGCATTCCAAGATCTTCCATATATCAATATCCAGGAAAACATTATATACAACTTTTATATGGTCAATTGCTGGGCCTCTGGATTTTCATGCAAGACATGAATGATGTCTTTAGTTGGATTCCATACAATCTAATTACAGAAGGCCACAATAAAAAAAGGTGAGGAATCAAATGGCTTGCTACTGCAAGTTTAGGAAACACAGAAGTCAACTTCGCAAGAAGGATGACATCTTTAGCCTTTCCACAATATTTTAATAATACCAAAATAAATGCAAGGTATGAATACCAAATACTTACATACAATAAATTAGAGTTACATACAATAATTATATAATTTGCAAGTTCAATTAGAATTGATTGAGTTTCCTATCTGAATCTAATTTAGTTTTGTTTTGCTACATTTTGTTGCATGCCTGTTATTTGCATGCCGAGTGGAAAAGATATTAAAAAATAATTACACCACTAGTATTCTATCAACTGAATCAGTAGCTTGGACACTAGAATTAAATTCAGTATCTTGGAAATACTCACAAATTTAAGGTAACATTCAATTTCCACAAACTAAATTCTTAGTACAGTACAGCCAACTATAGTTCCTCGGAAACGTGTCATAGGTGTTGTTAGACGCCATATTGGTCATTCATTTTTAACGCTTAAAATATCCACATCAAAAATTTGTTGTATATCAAGATTCTGTTGACCTATTCCAATGACCCTACCAATCACATAAAGTTCATTTCCCAATCCTAATACTACAAATCCGATTTTATAGGAGCATGCAAGTGCAGAGGACATGAATTTGCTCAAATGGGGATAATTACTTCTTAAGAGTATGCACATGTTTTAATAGAAGCACCTAAAACATATTATTGTAAAATACCCTCCATCTTAGGATGGCAACAATTTTACCTGAAGGCATGGCAAACATCTCCTAATATCAACAATCTGTGGGCATCTTTCACTGTCAAGAACTGATGTTGGCTTGCACTTCTGTGTATCACTTTGAACAAGGTGGTTGTCTTTCTTCTATGGGATATAGGATCAGATTTCATAGTTGAAATACCTTTCTGGTATAAAAGGTTTAATATGCAGTGATGAGATTTGGTAGATTTTAAAGCAGCAAAAGAGTGAAGGCTAGACCTATAAGATCAACTGTGAGACCTGTAAGCAGAGAAATCCTAGTTGAAGCATCTATGATTCTATCATAACTTGACTTGCACAATAGAAACCCAAAAACTTAAAAGGGAAGTTTGCTTATGTCAAGGGAATTCAACTTATTATATAAACATTAAGTACATGCATGTTATTTCTCACAACTATTAGCCCCAGGGATTTTTATAACTTAGTCATATCTGTCCACCTGCTTGTTTTGTTGATAAGGATAATTATGGACTCTAGAGTACCTTTAGTGAATTTGTATCATTTGTCTTTTAAATGTGCACATAAATACATCATGATATGGTGTTTCTTTACTGCCAGAAACAAAAGAACTCTTGACCCAATTTTAGGGTTATCATGCAACTTAAGCTTTCTGCCTCATTTTAAATGTGGTTAGCCTATTTTACCAAAGCTGGAGGTTGTTGACTTGAGAAAATATTAGGTGGATGGGTTTAGATCACCTAGTAGCACCAAGCACCAGCATTGATTTCCCTTGAGGATTCAAGTAGAGGCTAGATGATGATGCATATGGGGCTACTAATGATGAGGATCCCATTATACGAGAGGATTTTGTGGAGGTGTAGTTATTTGTTGTAGATGTTATTTGGATATTGGAGGCAATTAGGACCTTTATTTTTACACATTTTGTTTCAAATATGTATCGAACTTGTGCGATTTTATTATATTCACCCATATATGATCATGATATATACATGATCAAACTTTGTGTATTTGGTGTCTAATGGTTTGGATATATATATATATATATATATATATATATATATATTGTAACACCCCAGTTTTGACCCTGTTTGCATGATACATATATTGTAAATAATCATGGTGTGGAGCTAAAGGCAAAGGCCCCACCATCGATTTGGTTATGTCATATTTCGGATAGAAATTTTCACCAATGGTATATCAGGACATGCGGCATACATATTAAGTTGTGGCATCATGTAATTATGCATCTTTAATTAAATAACCCAACCAGCTATGTTCATTGCAACCAAATTGAGAAGGGGCATGATTCCTAAGGATAAGGAGGGGGAATGCTAAACCTTGAGCCATGGGGGAAAAGCCATGTGTCACCACCACCTTAATTATTCTATTGTTAGTTGGGGCCGCTATTTTTCCGGCAGGAAAACCACTACGCCCACACGCCTGCACTCTCTCCATGACGTGATCTGGATTGCTGATTGTTCTGTCCACTCTCCCCCCCGGCGACTATTCATTTTTCCTCATGCAAAGCAGGGTTAAAAGGGATTACAATCCTTCTATGTGGGTTCGCCTTTTCCTCCCTCACACCATTTTCTAGTCCGTGGTTGTTTTCTTTTTCAATTCACTCAGGAGATCATTTTCCCGTTCACCATTTTCAGACTGTGTAACACTCTGTTACTCCATCATTGAATTGTGACTGTGATATCATCCACAATTGTGTTGGCTATGTCTTTCTCCCTCATGTAGAGATTGGGAGTCTGTTCCTTTCCCATTTTCGGTCTAGGTAAGTCTCCAGCGATTGCAGTGGGGATTGTGTGCTGTGGGCTCATGGTTGTTTGTGGGATATTATTTGCCACAATTGTTGGACTATGTATTTCCCATGTGATTTGGCTGTTGTATATTTGTGTGGAATCGTTTTGGCTAGAATAGGACCAAGAGCGATCCAGGGAGTTGTTTTCACTTGTTAAAGCTTGAATAGTTGTTTTTCTACATGCACGTAGTGGTTTTGTCCTCAGACTGCATTGGAGTGGTGAATGAGGGCCTAGTGTGCTTGATAAACCTAGTGGTTTGGGATCCACACAAATAGATCTAGTGGGATAGATTTCTTATCCACAACCCTTGAATAGCACTGGAAGGGAGATCAGGGTCTGAGGGACTGCGTTGCAGAGAAAGGACTGATTTCCTTGTGTTGGGTGTGTGTGGGTGTCCTAGAAGCTAGGATGGTTCTGGTGTAGGTGTCTTTATCTCTTCAATGAGCTCACGAACTTAGCATTTAGCCTTTCCCAGCTCCTGGATGGCCTGATAAACCCATCTTTGTTGGCTTGGCTAATCTGTTGTTCGCCTGATAAACCCAACTGTGTTGGATTGGATGAACTGTGTATCCTTGTGGTGTTGTTATCCTTGGCTATGTGTAAGCCTGTTAGTTCCTTATTCCTTGGAGAATCATTCCGGGCTCAGGGTTGGCAGCGTTGTTGAGCAATTAAAGAGCACGCGGGCCTATGGTTGGGTGGAACGTTGCAGCGACACAGCTGGTTGCATGACAAGTTCACTATAAGATAAGTATTCTTGCCTAACTTGTGTCTACAACTATATTTGCCATTGATGAATGATGATGTGCATGTTGTTTGCTTCCTCTATGTATATGAATGATTAATGCATCATAATATGTTTTATGTTTTTAAGTATCATGCTTTAGCATTATATGTATGTATGTTCTTATGCATGTGGCTAGATGCCTGGATGATTGATGTATGTTAGTGTCCTCTTTGTCGGTCGGAGGGTCGGAGACATTACAATGTGGTATCAGAGCCTTGGTTCCAGCATGGGCCTGAATGGGCCGTGAAGATGCAGTGACAGAGTTTATGTTGTAGCATTTGGGCCTCAAAGGGCCATGAGAATAGTTAACATAGGTAGGTTTCCTATTGCTAGAAGAAACCAGGAGAAATGGGTGATGACAAGAAAATTCACAAAAATTTTCTAAGTGCCAGAATTGTCGGTTCATCAGAAAAATTGGTGACAAGTTCTTCCGATGCAGCAGAGAACTTAGTGGGAAGGCCACCCGACGGATGGTAATCAGAAGAAAATTGAGGAAAGGTTGCGTTTGTCGGTCATCAGCTCATTGGAGGATTAAGGGAGAAGGTCCTTCGACACAGCGGAACTTATAGTTTGAAGCTCAGCTGACATCATGGAAGTGTTAGTCTGAAGATTACCCGCAGTGGGAGAAATTCCAAAAAATTGACGAATTAATGGAATCATTGGTGATCGGCGATGATTAGTTGATCGCGTCACCGATGCTTAGTTGATTGTGCACCACCATTGTGGATGGCTAGAGGAATATCCTTCCGACGGATAGATCCTCTGACCGTCGATGGCGCAGAGGAAAGATGTTCTGACAGCCAACGCAGTGAAATATTTTCAAAAATTTCTCTAAGGCATGAGATCATCGACCATCGAAATAAGTTAGTGGTTCATGCGCCCACCATTGTGGAATCCTAGTGCACTAATACTCTGATGGATACAGGTTCCTCTTACCGATGACATGATGGTTTTGTTTTGATCACCAATCAGAAGTTGTTATTTAATCGATGACATATAGGGGAATATTTTTCCGTCAGATAGTTAAACGAATCGACGAAGAATAAGAAGCGGCAGAAAACAAGACTAATGAGAAAAATTTTCTAGAAATTTGTCTAAGTCATAAAATCGTCTACGATCGGAAATGATTAGTTGATCGCATCGCCGATGCCTAGAGGATCAAGTTGTTGACGTGGCGAAGAGTTTGGCGACTACATCAGAAGAATTTAGATGATCTTGCATCGTCATTGCGGATGGTTAGAAAACTATGCTTCCGACGGGTAGAGCCTCCAACCACCGATGACGCAGAGGATAGTTTCTCCAACGGAGGATGTGGCGGAAGACAAGGCAAGAAGAAAATTCAAAATTTTCTATAAGGAAAAGGATCATTGGCCATTGAGAAACGTTAGTGTATTGGATCACTAATCGAAAAAGGTTCAATGAAGGTGAACCGTAGTTGTGGCTTCTTACTCAACTATTCATTTGATGCCACCATGAACAACTTCCTTGGTTGCCGACGAGTGCCCGACGGAGACCATAGTGACTCTGTTTCCCGCCGTTGTGGCCACATAAAGAACTAATCACCCGACATGAAGTGCATCCGAGCGCCTATGCTGGGGAGACTAGTTGCTCTGACCGTCGAAAAATTCATGAGCCGCAGAAGAAATAGGAAGATTATGGACCGCCATTGCGGAAGCCGAAAGGACTAACCATTTGATGCGCAAAGCACCCGACTGCTGACGCAGCGGTTAGTCCATGTTATCGTCGATGAAGTTTGGAACGATAGATGATTAAGGACCCAATATGGTGGACGGACTTAGAACAACAGATCACCGATAAAACTCGGAATAGTAGACCACTACAGGTCGATACAGTGGAAGGGAATAGACAAGCGACCCACTGACATAGTAGAGGAAATTATATGTTCTAGCCACTGAAATCCTGGAGAGAATTAGATGTTATGGTTGCTGAAACCCCAGAGAATTAGCATGGAAGAGACCCGATTAGAAGAAATTTTGAAGAGTATAAGGTCATCGGAAAATTATTATGGATCAGGCCGCCGATCGAAAGGAATGAAAGGATTGCAAATCCGCATTGCGGCTGCTCAAGGGACTGCGCACCCAATGAACAGTCGATTTTCTCACCTATGTAGATCAGGGGTTTAGTCGACTTGCTAGTCAAAACGACGGAGAGAAATAAATGGATAGACTGTCGATGAACTAGGTTTTTTTTTACCACCAAAGTATCAAAAAGATAGCTAGGAGGAGGTTCGATTGGGCCAAAGGATATTTGAGTTTTGAGAGAACCTCTCAGTGATTTGTTTTTAGCAGTTTTCAAATTCCTTTTAGTAGACTTTCAGCAGATTATCAGTAGTCACAGGGCTGAAAAGGAAGAAGAGAATATTTTGTGTTTTAAGTAAAAAAATTTGTTTTATGAATTTCCAAAAGAGGAAGGTAAGTAGTTTTGATTTATATTAATGATATGCATCTAACAGTTTTCTACTGACACATTTGCAAAATCATAGACAAGTTCCAAGAGAAATATTCCAAGAAGAATAGTAAAGCAAAAGGTGGTTCAGTCATGAGAACCCATGATGGGTATGATGCTCAGGATTCTTACAAACGTGCAGGAGATGCCATGGGAGAAAATGTCCGGAATGGAAATGATGACATAGAGTCTAATGGGAGGAGATTCCAAGAGACACCGTCGAAGGTTGCAGCCACCATGAGAATCTTGATTAAAGCCTAGGAAGAGCAGCATTAGCTGAATGCTGCCATGTTGCAGAGTTTGACAGACTTGTAGAGAAAAATATATTATGGATGAGGTACATCAAGACTAGAAGGCAGTAAGAGCAGCACTAGGAGAAGGAGAAGGACTTCCTATTGATCATCTAATTCTAAAGAATCCAGCGGGGATACAAGCTCATATTCTCATAAAAGGAGAAGAATAAGACACCATAGGGAATGCTCTTGGGATGAATTTAAGAAAGTTAAACCTCCTACATTTGATGGTGAGATAAAGATGGGACAAGAAGCTGAAGCTTGGCTTCTTGGGATAAAGAAGTACTTTCAAGTGCAGGATTATTCAGGAAACATGAAGGCAAGAATTGATATATTCAATCTAAATGGAAGAGCATCCATTTGGTGGGAACACTTCAAGAAATTAAAGAGGATCAGTGAAAGGAAACTGAAGTGGAAACAATTCAAGAAATATTTCAGGCAGAAATACCTCTCCGACAGGTATTATGATGACAAGATTAAAGAGTTCCATGAGCTGAGATTGGGACAGCAGACCATGGATGAATATGCAAACAAGTTCTTGGAATTGTTGAGGTATGTTCGGTACATCAGAGATGAAAAAGTGAAGGTCCAGTGGTTTCTGAGTGGATTGCCTCAGTCTTACAAGGATAGGATTGAGTTTTATGAACTGAGAACTCTTGAAGAAGCCATAAGGAAAGCTAAGTATTGATATGAGAAAAGAAAAGGTAAACCTGATTACCATAAGGCATGGAAGGACAAGAAGAACGAGAAATTTGACCAAAGAAATAAAGGTTTCAAACCTTCTAGATTCAGGAACCAGCAGAAGCAGCCATCCAAAGCTACGAGAAATCCAGTTGGAGTGACAAGTGGAAAGCCTAAAGAGCCACCATAGAATAAAGGTACACTTAAATGTTGGAAATGTGAAGGACCCCACTTACGCAAATATTGTCCACTTGAGAATGAAAGTGTAAGGCTAGCTTATAACATTCAGGAAGCAGAAACAGTGGGTCAGGTAGCAAGAGCAGTCCCTAGAATTTATGCAGCACTGGAGGACCGCTAAGTAGATCACCAGTCAACCGTGGTTGAAGTTGCAGGTAATATTGTTGAACAATCTGTTTCTATTTTTATTGACCCTGGTTCTACTCATAGTTACATTACTCCTAGAGTAGTGGAGATGTGTGCTTTTAAGAAGGTCAAGCATAGAAAATCTTGGTTAGTTCAGCTAGCCACTGGGACTAAGAGAAAGGTTAGTGAAGTAGTTGAGAAATGTCCATTGGTTATGAATGGATTGATCACTTGTGTAGATATGAATGTTCTACCGCTTGGTTCCTATGATGTTCTCATTGGAATGGATTGCTTAGAAGCTCATAGAGTAAAGCTTGAATGTTACAATAAGACTTTTGAATGTGTGGATGAAGAAGGAAACCCAGTAGTTGTGAAGGGTATTCCAAAGGTAATTTCAGGAAGACAGGTTTCAATAATGCAGTTGAAGAAGTTCTGTAGCAAGGGTTTCCAGTTGTATGCAGCTCATATTCTGGAACCAATAGGAGAGGAAACTCCTAGGTTGGAGGACTATCAGGTGTTATAGGAATTCAAGGATGTGTTTCCTGATGAGATTCTAGGGATACCTCCAAAGTGGGACATTGATTTCACCATTGAACTTGTGCCAAGAGCAGCACCCGTGTCCAAGACACCCTACAGGATGAGTACACTGGAGATGCTAGAGTTGAAGATGCAACTGCAAGAGTTGTTGGAAAAGAAGTATATCCAGCTGAGTGTGTCTTTTTGGGGAGCACCGATTCTATTTGTAAAGAAGAAATATGGTACACTCAGGTTATGTATTGACTACAGACAGTTGAACAAAGTTACTGTGAATAATAAATATCATTTTCCTAGGATTGATGACCTCTTTGATCAAATGAGAGGAGCAAAGGTATTTTCCAACATTGACTTGAGGTTTGGATACCATCAAGTGAGAATCAAGGATGAATACATTCATAAGACAGCCTTCAGGACAAGGTATGGACATTATGAGTTTGTAGTGGTACCATTTGGTCTCACAAATGCACCAGCTACATTTATGTGCCTTATGAATAGTGTCTTCAGCAGGTATTTGGGCAAGTTTGTTCTTGTTTTCCTTGATGACATTCTTGTTTATTCTAAGAATGAGGAAGAACATGAAGATCATTTGAGATTGACATTGCAATTGCTCAGGGAGCATCAGTTGTATGCAAAGCTGAGCAAGTGTGACTTCTATAGAGATAGAATTCAGTATTTGGGTCACATTATCTCAGAAGAGGGTATATCAGTAGACACTGAGAAGATTGAAGCCATTATGAATTGGCCTACTCCAAGAAATGTGACAGATGTAAGATCCTTTATAGGACCTGTAGGATACTACAGGAGATTCATTGAAGGATTTTCCAAATTTGCACATGCCATCACTTCTCTGCAAAAGAAGGGGATGAAATTCAAATGGACTTCGAAGTGTGAAGAAAGCTTCCAGCGATTGAAGAATCTTCTCACTAATGAACCAGTATTGAAGGTTGCATATCCAGAGAAATATTTTGTGGTGTGTACCAATGCATGCGGACAAGGGCTTGGAGGAGTCCTTATGCAGGACAACCACATCATATGCTATGAGTCAAGAAAGCTGAAGGAGCATGAGAAGAACTATGCCACTCATGATCTAGATATTGCAGCCATAGTACATGCTCTTAAGATGTGGAGGCATTACTTGATGGGTAGAATATTTGAGCTTAGAACATACCATTGTGGTCTGAAGTATCTATTTGATCAGCCTACTTTGAATGCTAGGCAAGCAAGATGGCTGGAATTTTTATGTGAATTTGACTTTGAAATCAAGCACATAAAGGGAAAAGAGAATAAGGTAGCTGACACGCTCAGCAGGAAGGTACAGGAAATGCATGTGGAATCTCTTAGTATTTTCCAATCAGGTTTGAGGAAGCAGATTGTTAATCATGTTGTAGGAGATGAATTGTATGAGCAGACAAAAGACAAATTGCAGCAGCAAGGTCTTGAGAAGAGGTATGAGGGATATATATTGGAAGGAGAGGGACTTCTTACTTATAAAGGTAGAATTTATATTCCAGATGTAGCAGATTTGAGGAGGGTTGTTATGGATGAAATCCATCAAACTCCATATTCTGGTCACCCAGGGTACCAAAAGAGAATTTCTACAGCTATAAAACAATACTTTTGACCAGGAATGGAAAAGGACATGGCTGAATACATTTCAAAGTGCATGAAATTTCAACAGGTAAAGGTTGAGCATCAACATCCAGTAGGCTTGTTGCATCCTTTGCTAGTTCCAGAATGGAAATGGGAAGTTATTTCCACGGATTTTATTACGGGATTACCGATGACATGGAGACAACATGATTCCATCATGGTTGTGGTAGACAAGTTGACAAAGGCAGCACATTTTATACTGGTAAAGTCTACGCATAAGACTGATGACATTGCAAATATCTTCATGAAGGAGATTTTCAAATTGCATGGATTGTTGAAGGCAATAGTCTCTGACAAAGATGTCAAGTTCACTTCCCGTTTTTGGAAGGGATTGTTTGCATATTTGGATACAAAGATAAACTTCAGCACTGCATACCATCCTAAGACAGATGGGCAGACAGAAAGAGTGGATCAGGTGCTTGAGGATATGCTTTGCATGTATGTAATGGATAAACCAACCAAGTGGGAAGATTACTTGCACTTGGTATAGTTTGCTTACAACAATGGACAACATGCATCCTTGGAATGAGCCCGTATGAAGCTTTGTATGGAAGAAGGTGTAGGACACCAGTGACTTGGGATAACCCAGTGAACAGGCAATAGTCTCTGACAAATATGTCAAGTTCACTTCCCGTTTTTGGAAGGGATTGTTTGCAGATTTGGATACAAAGCTAAACTTCAGCACTGCATACCATCCTAAGACAGATGGGTAGACAGAAAGAGTGGATCAGGTGCTTGAGGATATGCTTTGCATGTATGTAATGGAAAAACCAACCAAGTGGGAAGATTACTTTCACTTGGTATAGTTTGCTTACAACAATGGACAACAGGCATCCTTGGAATGAGCCCGTATGAAGCTTTGTATGGAAGAAGGTGTAGGACACCAGTGACTTGGGATAACCTAGTGAACAGGGTTGTGCTTGGACCAGAATTACTCAAGGAAATGGAGCAAGAGGTTGTAAAGATCAGACAGAACCTAAAATAAGCACAGGACAGACAAAAAATCTATGTAGATAAGCATAGGATGAATAGAGAGTTCAGTGTTTGGGATCATGTTTACCTCAGAGTAAAAGCAAAGAAGAGTTCCTTAAAGCTTGGAAGTTGTTCCAAGCTGTCACCTAGATACTGTGGGCCATTTGAAGTGCTTGAAAGAATAGGGCCTGTTGCATATAGACTTGCATTGCCTGCTAGTACAAGAGATCATAATTTTTTTCATGTTTCTTTGCTTAAGAAATATGTACATGATCCTAACCATGTGATAAATTGGGATGTGATTCAGGTGGAACCCGAGGGAGAGTTCCAAATCGAGCCAATGGGCTTCCTCGACAGGAATGTCACAATGCTTCAGAATCGGTCCATAGGGAAGTTAAAGGTGCAATGGGAGCACTACGGACCTGAAGAGGTTACATGGGAGCTGGAGGATGCCATGCAATTGGAACATCCATTTTTATTCAATTCTACGGAACACTGAGGCGGTACCTGTGTAGCATTTTTTTCAAATTTTGTAAAGCACTGAGGACAGTGCTATTGAAGGGGGAGGGGAATGTAACACCCTGGTTTTGACCCCATTTTCATGATACATATATTGTAAATAAGCATGGTGTGGAGCTAAAGGCAAAGGCCCCACCATCGATTTGGTTATGTCATATTTCGGATAGAAATTGTCACCGATGGTATATCGGGACATGTGGCATACATATTAAGTTGTGGCATCATGTAATTATGCATATTTAATTAAATAACCCAACCATCTATGTTCACTGCAACCAAATTGAGAAGGGGCATGATTCCTAAGGATAAGGAGGGGGAATTCTGAACCTTGAGCCATGGGGGAAAACCCATGTGTCACCACCACCTTAATTATTTTATTGTTAGTTGGGGCGGCTATTTTGCTAGAAGGAAAACCACTATTCCCACATGCCTACACTCTCTCCGCAATGTGATCTGGATTGCCGATCGTTCCATCCACTCTCCCCACCGGTGACTGTTCATTTTTCCTCATGCAGAGCAGAGTTAAAAGGGATTACAATCCTTGTGTGGGGGTTTTCCTTTTCCTCCCTCACACCGTTTTCTAGTCTGTGGTTGTGTTCTTTTTCCATTCACATAGGAGATCCTTTTCCCGTTCACCATTGTCAGACTATGTAACGCTCTGTTACTCCATCGTTGAACCATGACCGTGGTGTCATCCACAGTTGTGTTGGATGCATCTCTCTCCCTCATGTGGATATTGGGAGTTTGTTCCTTTCCCATTTTTGGTTTGGGTAAGTCTCTAGCAATTGCAGTGGGGATTGTGTGCCATGGGCTCATGGTTGTTCATGGGATGTTGTTTGCCGCGATTGCTGGACTATGTATTTCCCTTGTGATTTGGCTCTTGTAGATTGGTGTGGAATCATTTTGGCCAGAATAGGGCCAAGAACGATCCAGGGAGTTGTTTTACCTTGCTAAAGCTTGAATAGTTGTTTTGCTGCATGCACACAGTGGTTTTGTCCTCGGACTGCATTGGAGTGGTCAATGAGGGCCTGATGTGCTTGATTAACCTAGTGGTTTGGGAACCACACAAATAGAGCTAGTGGGATGGATTTCTTCTCCACAACCCCTGAATAGCACTAGAAGGGAGATCGGGGTCTGATGGACTGCGTTGCAGAGAAAGAACTGATTTCCTTGTGTTGGGTGTGTGTGGGTGTCCTAGAAGCCAGGCTGGTTCTGGTGTAGGTGTCCTTAGCTCTTCAATGATCTCACCATCTTAGCATTTATCCTTTCCCAGCTACTGGATGGCCTGATAAACTCAACTTTGTTGGCTTGGCTGATCTGTTGTTCACCTGATAAACCCAATTGTGTTGGCTTGGCTGAGCTATGTATCCTTGTGGTGTTCTTATCCTTGGCTATGTGTAAGCCTGTTAGTTCCTTATTCCTTTGGGAATCATTCCCAGCTCGGGGGTGGCAGCATTGCTGAGAGATTAAAGAGCACATGGGCCTATGGTTGGGTGGAACGTTGCAGCGACGTAGCTGGTTGCAGGACAAGTTTGCTATAAGATAAGTATTCTTGCCTAACTTGTGTCTGCAACTATATTTTCCATTGATGAATGATGATGTGCATGTTGAATGCTGAATCGTATATGAA